>JAVJIF010006740.1:0-176511 GCA_038442645.1 Agave tequilana
TAGTTTCTTCTGTTTAGATCAAGCCTTATCAATATACCCTAAAAATCAACCTAAAAATCACATTTTTCTCCCAATATGTCAAAGAGATCTAGGTCTGAGAAGGGAAAAAAGCATTGTTCCATCATCTTCCACCACTCCTACACCTAAAAGACCTTTGTGAACGATCTTGCAGAAAATCGTTTCATACAGCTTTCCAAAAAATCTGTAATTTCGGGAAGATGTGTATTAAAGGATTTTGAACACCTAGGCATCCCTCGTATCCTTAAAAGAAACTCTTTGCATCATTTTATGACTATTAAGGGAACCTGTCTACACATCCCTTGTTCACTATTTCTATGCCAACTATGCCTATGAGGGAGGTCGTGTTAGATCACGTGTTTTAGGGAGAGATATAGACATCCCTATATCACGATTGCTGACTTGTTACATCTCTCCTCTGGAGGAGTGGATGTGATACTTTTGATTTACACGACTTGAGTATCCGGACGGTGAGTCTGCGCTCACCGCCTCCACTTTGATTCACGGGGATGACAACCCGGTTTAGTAGAAACGAGGAGGTCAACAAATTTACCCTCACCTCCCAAGTCCTTGCAAAATCATTTTCTACAACATTTTACCTAAATCCGGTGAGTATAGCAATGCTAGGGGTTCTGTTCTTCTCATAATCTATGCCTTCTGAAAGGCATCAAGATTGATTTTTCTCATCTCATTGCTACTCACATGGCCTCTGATCATATCCGCATGTACGGTAGGCACTTGCCTTATGGAATGCTATTACTCATTTGCTTCAGAGATTAGGCTTTGATTATCCTCTGAGACTTCCTGTCAGCCTGCTATAAATTTAGACAGCGTCTTTTGAAAAGGATGCAGGCTCAAATGCGTCGTCACGCACAAGAGCACCCTCCTGCACCTCCTGCTGATATCCCAGGGTCATCTTCGGCCCCTGGATCCTCTTCCATCCCAGGGATTTCATCTGCATCTGTGCCATCTTTATCACCTGAGTTCCAGTCCTTCATATCTTCTGAGATTCGCTCTCAGATCAAGGAGCATCAGTCTTGGATCGAGCAGCGAGACGCAGCCTTTCGGGCGGATTTGGAGCAGCGTGATGCAGCCCTTCGGGCGGGAGATGGACTCGCGCTTCAGGGATTTCGCAATGACATGACTTATTTTGCGAACGCCGTGAGATACGTGGATTCGCAATTTGAGACATTATTTGCGAAATTCGATATGATTGGTCCAGATCCCACGACCATTTCGTCCTCTTCCATCCTCCGGTCCTCCATTCCTATCAGAGACCCTACTGCGGCTCCACCTCCACAGCAGGCGTTGCCGGTATCGATCCAGAGGAGGTCGGTCATGAGGGATGATGCATGATGGTGATGAGACCATGGCAGAGGGTGATGCGGAGGAGAGTTCGTCTGAGGAAGGCGATGCTGAGGAAGGTTCTTCAGACGACGATGATGCTGGTGGTGCTGAGTGACCTGCCCCTTTTGATGATGTCAAAAAGGGGGAGAGTTATTTGTTGAGAGAGATTTATTTCATATTGTGTACTGACTTATGTATTTGTGTTGTGTACTGGTATTGTGTTTGGAACTTTGTTTGTTTGGACACCTTTGTTTGTGTGGACATGTACTTGTGTTTGTGTGGACATGTACTATTTATGTTGGTTATGCTTTATGGACATGTGTTTCATTCTATTTTTATGACATGAGTATTTTATCTAGCATGGATATATGTGTTGTGGATGTGTTGTGGATTATGTGTGGATTATCACCCACAATTTTTTTGAGATTTGTCTATGCTTGAACATATTTTGTATATGCATGTGTGAGGGGGAGCTTCATTTGAAGTCTCTACCCAAAATATTTGTGATAACTATATATGTTTTGTCATCATCAAAAAGGGGGAGATTTTGTTGGCAAAGGCCATTAGCCCTATATATTGTTGAATATTTTGATGATAACAAAACATATTTAGTTATGTATTAACAATTTTGTTTAAAAGTATTTCAGGTTAAACAGGTCGATTTGACGGCTCCACTATCAAGACTCACAAGTTTGGACGCCGCTAAAGATGTGCATTCCCAAGCTAAGCACATTAGGAAGCTTTGGGATCAAGACATGAAGAAAAGACCAAGTCAAGATCAAGACAATGAAAAAGTCCAAGATTGTAATTTTGCTTTTCTTTTAGATTTTTGTCAAAACTAGATGTTAGAAGTAGATTTATGGGATTGTCACTTACACACACTTTAGTTTGATATATGGCTTCAAAAACAATTTCAAATTCTATTCCAAACTTAGTGTTATAGCTAACATGTTTTCGGAAATTTGTTTAAAACTCTAAGTTTTGGAAAAAACCGATTTTGAGAAAAACAAATTTTTATCAAAGAGAAACTTTATCAAGTGTTTTAACAGTTAGGGTAGTGACATATGGTCGTACTCCATTTTTACAAAGTCCAAAACCCCAAACCACAAGACCAAAACCAAAAGACCCAGTCCAGTTCTGGCTTTCTGCAGTTCTGATTTTTCAGAATGATAGGAGCCGGTCGACCGTCCCGGTCGACCGACGTACACGCTGTGCATGTGTGTACGTCGGCCGACCACTCCGGTCGACCGGAGCATTACAGTGCTCTCTGTTGTTCCGGTCGACCGGGACGGTCGACCGTAGTCCCCCAACGGTCAAAAATATGACCGTTGGCGGTCGACCGGCCCGGTCGACCGGCAGCTGTCAGAAGTTCTGACAGACCCAACAGCTCTATTTTTCTGACAGATTTTGTTGGGATCTCACCCCAACGAATCTCTCTTGCTGTTTACCCAGTTTTTTAACCCTATAAAAGAGGGGTCACTTCAACATGATAAGATAACAATTCCAAAACATTTTACAAGAGATTTTCATAAGAATTTCAAGTCTTCATTTTAGAAAAGATTTTCAAAGCCAAAATTTCCATACACCCATTTGAAGCCTATTCCTCTACTTCTCTCTAGATTTTGCACTACACAATCCCAAATTTCTACATCTACATATTGGTTATAGGATTGTGCAAGTGAGCTATTTTGTGATCAAGTGTGATCATTTTCTTATTGAGTGAAGTTGTAGAGGCATCGGCCTCAAGGCGAGCTAGTGTGCTCCGGGTGGTGTTGCGGCATCACAAGTGATCGGACAAGTGTGACTTATATTGGCGATCCGTGGGATCAACAATAGTGAAAACCTTCAAGTGTGAAGGCGGGGACGTAGAGCGTGACTCGAACCTCGGAAACATATACTTGTGTTTGCGTTTGCTCGAACTTTCTTAAACTCAACTCCTTTAATTCTTGCACTACTTATTGTGGTTATTGCTAGTCTTTTAATTTGAGCAAATTTGTTAGTAGAATTTTTAATTCCGCATTATTGTCACATTTCATATAGCCATCACCTATTCACCCCCCTCTAGGTGATTTCAAAAGGATCAAGGGAAGATATCTAATACATTATTTTTAAATTTTATTTAATGCTAACACGATATTGGACACGGTGCCGACACATAATTATGGTTGCTTAAAATCTTACACGGTATAAGTGTCCGATAAGTGTCGGACAAGTGTCTTGCAAGTGTCGGTGTCGACACGGACATGGCACTCACTTTGAAGTATCCGTGCTTCATAATCTGAGTGTGTGTGTATGTGTGTGTGTGTGTGTGTGAATGTGTGCATGAGTGTATGCCCGAGTATGTACCTATTTATTCATACACACTATGTAGATACACACATATTTAGATACACACACATACATACATACAAACATAAATACATGCATACATACAAACATACATATATACATACATACATACATAGTCACACACACAAACACACACACATAACACACCATGGATCCTGTATGCACGTGTGTACTCATACATTAGCGCGCGCACGAATAATATATATATGTAGGTGTGTATGTATTGAAATAAATGCATGATGTATCTATATATGTAGGTGTGTATGTATTGATACAAATATATGCATGATGTATCTATATGTGTATATTGGAGCACATATTAATTTATACATACACATATAAATACAAAAACATACATAGATACATATACATGTGCACACACATATTCATACATAAATAACATAACAATATACATACATACATTTAAATCAACATTATTCCATTAAATTATAAAAACATAAAATAAGCCTATAACAATTGAAAAAAAACATACTTTTAAGTATTCAAGTATACTTATCATTAACTATAAGAGTTGTAGTTTTATCTTGAAAACTTAAACTGTAAAATAAAAACTTATTTAACTGAAATTAAACAAATATGGGATAAAAGTTTAAATTAAAATATATTATTATTTTATAGCACATAACTAATCTCGTATAACGTATCTAAATGATTCAAGAGAAAAGCAACTAAATACCCAACCTCAAAACCTAAAATAGTACATATAATGGTTTCTTATTTTGATGATTAATAAAAATAAAACAAATATGTCAAGGTATCAATGTAGGCCTTTTAGACTTCATATCAAGTCATGATGCTGAAAGAGATGGATTAGCTTCAATAACGTACAATTGAGAACTTAAAATTATTGATGAGATAAAATAATATTAGAAAATGGTTGAGAAAGTAAATCTGATCACCATTGTCCATGTTTCGACTTGTCTTTTCCTTCTTGGTAGGACCTCAAACAAAAAAAGTGAGATCCTAGGTTAAAATATTTATTATTTTTATTTCCATTTTTGGAGATACAAGAAAAACAAGATAAATGAAGCATTTGACTATATTGTGTGTGTGTGTTACAATTTCAACCAAGTGTACTTTTAAAAATAAAATTTTTTTATCGTAATACACCATCTATTCAAACACATACAAAAAAATATGCATGCACCCATATATGAACGCACGCGCACACACTCACACGCATGTATGAAATAATTTTTTTCTATTGTGTGTATGTGTACATATATATTGAACGTGTGTGTGTGTGTGCGTGTAACTATCATTATATGTGTATACACACACAAAACATACATATTGGATATATACACATACACGTGCGTAAAGACATAAATATAATACATACATATATCTGTGTGGTGTGTGTGTACCTCTGGTGTGTGTGTGCGCGCGTGTGGTGTGTGTTTGTGATGTTTGTATGTTAGTACCGACATAAATACATATACGTACATCGATACACACATGCTTACTTTGTAGAAAATCGATGTTTAAAATCTCTGTATCGGCCATAATTTAGTATCAATATCGTGAGTATCAATATCAGATTTTCGGTACCTAATATGATATTGTCCCCATAATATCAGTTCATATTGGGGCTAATATTGTCAATATTATCGATATTTGTAGGATGTTAAAGATATTTATACTAAAACCATTAAATGATAACAAGATTTTAAACATCGATTTATCTAAGGTGTGTGTATTGATGTATGTATGTTTGTGTATGTTCTTATTTATTTATACACACATATATAGATATATACACATATTTAGATACACACACATATACATACATAGATAGAACATACGTAGGTACATACATAAATACATACATATATAGATTCACACGCATATACATGACACATACATGGATACATTTATGCACGCGTGCACACTCGTGCATTAGCGTACACGTGAATAATTTTATATGTAGGTGTTTATGTATTGATACAAGTATATGTATGATGTACCTATATATGTGTATATTAATGTATGTGTCAATTTATACATATACAGGTATAGATACAAAAACATATACATATACATAGGGAACTATTCTGGTGAGAACTGGTTCTTACGAAGCTTCGTGCGAACTCCAGGACGGACCACTCCATGGATGATCCGAACCTTTCATCTTGATCTACACACTTTAATTAGGTTACCAATGAAAAATCATGTGATTTCAAGCCTTTTAGTCATGCATTAAGCGGTTACAAATTTTTTTATATTAGCCGAAGGTAAAGATGGCATTTGATGCATGGGTAAAAAAGCACAGAATCGTGTGATTTTTCATTAGTAGCCTAATTAGAGTATGTAAATCAAGATGAATGGTTCGGATCATCCATGGGTGGCCAGTCGTAGAGTTCGCACAAAGTTTCGGTGAGACCGATTCTCACCCGAATATTTTCATACGCACAAACACATAAATAGAGATATGTTAGATTGAACACTAGCAAAGTATAGATTGAACACTAGCGAAGATCCTCCAAATCAACAAGTTAAATGGGTATCTTAGTTTGGAATGTGAGGGGATTGAATACAAAAGAAGGAGAAAAGATGTTAGAGACCATGTGCATAAGTTCTATCCATCTATAGTTGGGCTGGTAGAGACTAAAGTCAAACCTGAAAAGGCATTCAGAATTTCTAAACCTGACAATTTTGCTTAGTCTAGTAAAGGAGAATATAGGTTAGTTGGAGAACACATCCATTGGGCGTGTTGAGTAATTAGTACTTCTACATAACAAATTACCCTGCAGGCTACAAATAAGGGTGGGTGGCAAATGGTGCTATCTGATGTGTATGGAAAAAACTGGATCTCCTTAATGGAGCAACTCTGGCAGGAACTCAGTAGCATCTACCAAAATCATGGACATAAACCTTGGGCAGTTATGGTGACTTCAATACTGTAAGGTTTTGGATGAGAAGGGGGGGAATAAACTGACTTATGCCAAAGTGGAAAGTTTCAACAAGTGCATTGATGATGTTCCTTATCTGATATAAGGAGTGCTGGCATAATAGTTCCATGGGTGCCAAGAGAACTTTGGTTCGACTGAGAGGGTTCTCTGCAATTATGTTTGGATCAATATAATGCTAGATTCCCGCTATGAGTACCAGCCCCAAGCCACTAGTGATCATGCTCCCATATGGATGCAGATTAACCCTGGGATTTCTGGGGGGCCAAAACCATTTAAATTCTTCAACTCATGGGTGTCATGTACTAGATTCAAGGATATCTTGCAGAAAGTCTGGGAAACTCCTATCACTGGTTATCCTTGTTTCAAGTAGCTAAGAAACTTAAGCTCTGTATGTTAGCTCTTAAAGAATGGGTGAATGAAAAGGAAATAATAATGTCTCAAGGAGGGCAGATAGTATCAGAGTGGAACTTAAGGAAATCTCTCCAAGCTGAAGGATTCAATTTCTATGAAACTCTACATAAAAGAGGAAATGGGGTTGAAGTCTGAGCTCAACAATCACCTAATGCAAGAGGAGAGTCAATTGAGACAAAAAAGTAGGGAGATTTGGCTCCAATTAGGAGACAAAATTCTAGATTCTTGCATGCCCTCCATTATGGCCAGGCAGGCTAGAAACTATATTTGTCATTTGTATATATCCCACTGTAGAAGGGTGTCATGTACTAGATTTCTGGGGATTTCTGGGGGGCCAAAACCATTTAAATTCTTCAACTCATGGGTGTCATGTACTAGATTCAAGGATATCTTGCAGAAAGTCTGGGAAATCCTATCACTGGTTATCCTTTGTTTCAAGTAGCTAAGAAACTTAAGCTCTGTATATTAGCTCTTAAAGAATGGGTGAAAGCAGGAAATAATAATGTCTCAAGGAGGGCAGATAGTATCAGAGTGGAACTTAAGGAAATCTCTTCCAAGCTGAAGGATTCACCTTTCTATGAAACTCTACATAAAAGAGGAAATAGGTTGAAGTCTGAGCTCAACAATCACCTAATGCAAGAGGAGAGTCAATTGAGACAAAAAAGTAGGGAGATTTGGCTCAATTAGGAGACAAAATTCTAGATTCTGCATGCCCCTCCATTATGGCCAGCAGGCTAGAAACTATATTTGTCATTTGTATATATCCACTGGTAGAAGGGTGTCAAACTATGAAGAATTGAGAAATGTAGCTCCAAATTATTATAACAAATTGTGTTAACCAGGTGGATTACAGGAGAATATTCCCAAACTAGTGGTCAAAAAGCAATTAACAGAAGCAGCTCAATGTTGGCTCGTTAGGGACGTGACTGATAATGAGGTAAAACAAGCTCTTTTCAAATGCACACAGATAAATCCCCAGGGCCAGATGGATTCAATGCGGGGTTCTTCCTGAGGAACTGGGACATTGTGTCACATGATGTCTGCTCAACGGTCAAGAATTTTTTCTTCATGGAAAACTACTAAAGGAGGTAACCACACCTTTGTCACCTAATCCTGAGATCAAGAAGGCCTCTACTTTGACTGATTTCAGGCCTATATCTTACTGTAATGTGATTTATAAAATCATCGCTAGATGAGTAGTAATAGACTGCAAATGGTTATTGGGGAGTTCGTGTCTTTGAATCAAAGTGCTTTTATCAAAGGAGGAGGAACCAGCGACTGCTCCCTCTTGGCTCAAGAGCTTATTAGAGACTTCAAGAAGAAGCTGGGATGCAAAGCTGCCTGTATTAAAATTGATTTACATAAAGCTTTTGACACCTTGAATAGGGAATTCGTGTACTTCATGATGCACTGTATGAAGTTTCCTTTCTCATGGGAATCAATTGGATTAGAGAGTGCATCATCTCTCCTTCATTCTCTATGATAGTGAATGGCGCCCCTGAAGGTTATTTGGTAGTTACAGAGGAATAAGACAAGGTGATCCTCTATCCCCCTATATTTGTCTTAGCAATGGAGTTTTTATCTATCAACTCGAGCTTGCAGTGAGGCTGGAGAGATACACCCAATCAGAAAAGCAAATCAATCTATGTTTCTCACTTGTTGTTTGCTGATAATCTCCTTATTTTCACCAAAGCTGATGAAGGGTCCTTGAGTACTTGGAGAAGATTTTGATGAACCAAAACTTAATACTGGACTGGTAGTTAACAAGGACAAGAGCAGAATTTTCTTCAGCAAATCTACCTTATACCTTGGAGAGGAATTGAAGGAAATTATTTTCTATACCTGAAGGAGCTCTTCACCAGATACCTTGGTATCCTCTTCTATTAATTAGCTTAAAGCTAAGAATTTTTCCTCTTTAATAGGTAAATGAAAAGCAAGAATGGAGGAGGGGGGGGGGGGGGGGGGGGGGGGGGGGCGGGGGGCGGGCTTCTAAGACTCTTTCTTTGCTGGAAGGATTCAGCTTATTAGAACAATTATCATAGCTACCTCGTATATTGGCTACAAATCATATAAGCTCCCTATATCAGTGATGAAAGCATTAGAAAGAATCATGGCTAACTTCATTTGGAAAGGCAGGATGCATGCTTGTAGCTGGGACTCCATGTTGCAAACCAAGGTCAGAAGGAGGCATGGGATCAGAAAGTTTGAGGACATATCCTATGCAGCTAGGTTAAAATTATTTTGGAGATGTTTTACCAAATGATGGTATCTGGGCAAAAATGGATGAAAGCAGCTTACTGCAAGGATAAATTCTCCATGGGAAATCCAAGGTCACCCTATGGCTTCTGGCACATGGAAACAAATAGTAGCTGTTAAGAATATAGCTCAAACTCCATACTACAGTTTCTGATACATCTAATACCGGTTATGGGCTGCTTCAAAATCTGGGAAAATTCTCATTTAAATGAGCTTGGAATACATGCAGGGAACCCTTTCCCACCTACGAGCTAGCTGGATGGTGTATGGTGCCAAATCATTTGGCCCCAAAATGTCATGTTGTCCATAGGGCTTTGTCCAATAGGCTTCTCACAAGGAATAGACTCATGCAATTTGGGATTATTAATCAAGACATGTGTATTATGCAATGCAGCCTCTGAAACAAATGAGCACTTATTTTCTCTTGTGAATTTTCTCTACATATGGACTCTATGTAAACAGAAACTTGGGCTAATTTCTTCTGGTCAGACTCTGCATGATGAGGCCAATCTTATCAGAACCAAATTCCCTTCGAAGAAGAAGCTCTCAGCCTTAGCTAAGCTAACATTATAAGCTGCTGTTTGGCACTTGTGGAAAGAAAGGAATAACTGAATATTTGAGAACACAGCTCAAAGTTGAAGTGTTAGCTAGATCGTCTCATGATGTGCACCTCTAATGAAGAAACAGGTCATGGAAGGTTGGAAGTGAATCCACTGACTGCAAGTGCTCAATAACTGGAGTGTAGAATGATGTTATCAGACTCATGGAACATTACACTTTGGTGTATCTGAATATCGATATATCAGAATATCTGCTCTTAGTACTCATCAGGCTAGCTGGCTTGGTCTCCCATATGTACAGGTTCTGACAAGAGGGGAGGCACTCATGGTTATGCTGGATTAGCAGATCTTGAAGTAGCTTCAAAGGACATTTTAAGGAGCAATGCAGCAGTGTCTTGCATGAGTCCTTCATACACGCTTTAGGTGCAGGTTCAAAGGGATAACACTGCAAGATCCCGGTTTTGTCTTTCTGATTATTTTGATTATTGTCTTGACATAGACGTTATTCTGGCATATGTATTGGATGCACTGTTACAAAAATGGTGAGCTTTGGGTCAATCGTAGTCCCTTACTAAGCATACAATAGAATAGTAAAGGGTGAAAGCTATAGTCCTCTCCCCTCTCTGTAGTTGTCTTAGATTAGGAATGGAGTAGCTAGCTTACAAACATTCATTTTTGTGCATTTGTAGATGATATCAATACAAGTATACTTTTATCTCTCGTATATATATATATATATATATATATATATATATTATATATATATATATATTAATATATAGAGAGAGAGAGAGAGAGAGAAAGACTTGTGTCATTCCGGAAGGATTCGAGGCCAATCCTTCCACTCAAATACAAACCTATGACATTCGAATGCAAGATCCACTCGTTGAAGTTGGCATACATTATTCCAAGAAACTAAAATAAAAAATTATGTCATTTGAATACCTTTGCCCATCCATCAAGTATGCGCAAAATGAATAGCCGAAATAGTGAGTTGGTTAGTTTAATGGTGTAGAATATTTAAAATCTAACAAAAATTAGTGTGTAAGGGTTTTCAAGTGTTTAGATCATTATGAAATGGTCATATCGAGAATTTGTATGTCTAAAATCAAAATCATGTATTTTGAATACTTTTTACCCATCCATCAAGTAGGCGCAAAATAAACGACAAAAAAGTAAGCTGGTTAGCTTAACGGTGTAAAATATTGATATCTAACAAAATTATGTATGTGAGGGTTTTCAAGTGTTTAGATCATGATGAAATAGTCGGATCGAGGACTTATATGTCTAGAGGCATAGATCTAAGTAATATGCTATTTTCGGTCATCTATTTGTGTCTACTTGATGAATAGGTAAAAAGTATTCAAAATACATGATTTTTAATTTTTAGTTAATTGAAATAATGTAGATCAATTCAATATAAGGATCTTGCATCCAGATATCGTAGGGTTATATTTGAATGGGAAGAATTCGGCCTTGAATTCTTCCTAAATGGCACAAGTCTTCTCTCTCTCTCTCTCCTTTTATATTTATATATATATATATATATAATGATATATATATATATATATATATATAATATTATATATCAACACACATATATGGAAAAATCACATGCATATATTGTCACATACACGTACGCATTACACACATATATGCATACACGCAACATACTACACATGGACTTGAATCTTTAGGAAGAATTTGAGAAAATCACTCAAATTTAATGTATGACATTCAAATACAAGATTCACTCTGTTAAAATTGATCTACATTACTTAAAGTAGCTAAAAATTAAAAATAAATATTTTGCACCATTTTTCTTATTCATCAAGTAGGCATAAAATCAACGACAAATATTGTGAGTCGGTTAGTTTAACGATGTATAATATTTGAAACCTAACAAAAGTTGTTGTGTGAAGGTTTTCAAGTGTTTAGATCATGATCAAACGGTCAGAACGAGAATTTGCATGTCTAAAGTCATAAATCTAAGAAATATGTTACTTTTAGTCGTCTATTTTGTGCTTATTGATTGCATGAACAAGAAAACTACAAACACTTGATTTTTGTTTTTAATATTTTAAATAATATAGGTCAACTTCAACAGAATGGATCTTGTATTTGATCGTTCATTTTGTGCCTACTTGATACATGGACAAGAAAACTACAAACACTTGATTTTTTGTTTTTAGTATTTTAAATAATATAGGTCAACTTCAACAAAATGGATCTTGTATTTGAATGTTAATGTTGTAGCATTTAATTTGAGCAGGAAAGATTCATACTCAAATCTTTCCAGAAGTAGTCTAGTTATATATATATTTATAGAGAGAGAGATAGACTCAATCGGAAGAATTCGAGGCTGAATTCTCCCTACTCAAATACAACTTTACGATATCCGAATGTAAGATCCATTTCATTGATGTTGATTTATATTATTTCAAGTAACTAAAAATAAAAATCATGTATTTTGAATACTTTTTGCCCATCAAGTAGGCGCAAAGGACGGTGTAAATAGTATATATTTAGATCTATGTCTTTAGACACAAATTCACGATCCGACTATTCATCATGATCTAAACACTGAAAAACTCTCACACACAAATTTTTATTAGATTTCAAATATTCTACAACGTTAAACTAATTAACTCACTATTTCGACCATCCATTGCTTCTACTGAGGATGGACAAAAAGTATTCAAAATACATGATTTATAATTTTAGTTACTTAAAATAATGTAGATCAACTTCAACAGAGTTGATCTTGCATTCGAATGTCGTAGTGTTGTATTTAAGTGGGAAAGATTCGGCCTCAAATCTTTCTGGGACGACACAAGTGCATATATATGTATTTATATGTGTGTATGTATATATATATATATGTATGTTTGTACTGAAATAAGTACATACACGTACATCCATACACACTGCATACTTTGTAGACAAACTAGTGTTTAAAATCTGGGACCGGCCAATGCTTGTAGTATCAATATCGTTAATGTGTGTTTGTGCGTGCATGTTCCTATATGTGTATCACGATTTCTACTATTAGTCGATTCTAATTAGGTGGTAATATAAGTACCTGATACGATATTAGCCCCATAATATCAGCTCATATTAGGGTCAATATTGTCGATATTGTCATTATTTATAGGATATAAAGATATTGATACTAAAATTATTAGATGATACCGTGATTTTAAAAACTAATCTATCTACAAGTGGGTGCGCGCTTTGGTATTATACATATTTATTCATACACGCATATATGATACATACAAATAACTAGATATGCACATATACATATACATTAATACGAACATACATATATACATACATAGATACGTACATACAAAGATTCATACACACATATTGGAAACATGTATGCATGTGTGCACACTCATACATGGCGCGCACACACATGAATAATTATCTATTTAGGTGTCTATATATTTATACAAATATTATGTATGATGTATCTTTATGTGCATATTGGTGTATGTATCAATTTATACATACATGTTTATAGATAAAAAAACATATATAGATATATACACATGTGCACGCATGTATACATACATAAATAACATAATAAGATACATATGTGCATTAAATAATATTATCCTATTAAATTATAAAAAATAAAAAAGCATAAATATATTCACGTGTACGTGCATACACACACAGAAATACACACACATGCAGAGAGATAGACTTGTGTCATTCGAAAGGATTCGAGGCCGAATCCTTCCCACTCAAATTCGACCCTACGACATCTGAATGTAAGATCCATTTTGTTAAAGTTGATCAATGTTATTTCAAGTAACTAAAAATTAAAAAAATCATGTATTTTGAATACTTTTTGCCCATCCATCAAGTAAGCACAACATGAACGATCGAAAATAGTATATTGCTTAGATCTGCGTTTTTAAACATACAAATTCTCGATCCGACCATTTCATCAAGATCTAAGCACTTAAAGAACCTCAGACACCAATTTTTTTTAGATTTCAAATATTCTACATTGTTAAACTAACTCACTATTCGGCCGTCCATTTTGCGCCATTTGATAGATGGGGAAAAGAATTCAAAATACATATTTTAATTTTAGTTACTTGAAATAATATAGATCAACTTCAACAGAGTGGATCTTGTATTCGGATGTCGTAAAGTTATATTTGAGTGAGAAGGATTCGACCTCGAATCCTTCCGAAATGACACGTCTCTCTCTCTCTTTATACACACACACACATAGATATAGATATAAAGAAAGACTATGAGATGGTTTCTAAGGTTGGCGGCACATCTGCAGGTGATGACCCAGGAGATGATTACTCTGACCATCAACATGATGATACACAATCACAGATTACGACAGGGATAAACTGGACTTGAGTTCAACATCGGAAAAAGAACTCAGGAGATATGGTTGACAAGATTATCAATGGCACTCAAGAAGCCACACAATGTCATCTTAAGCACATGTCGGAACAGGGTGAATGACAGATAGGTGAATGGCACATAGATGAGAGGTCAGAGGTGGGCCATGGCTGAAATAGGGAGGAAGGGCGCAGGCCATTGAGAGTTGCTGGTGTATGTGCAAAAACTGACATGCATAATTGTACTATAGTTCAAGTTATCAGTAATTTACATATACCTTTCAAAAAAATATAGAGAGGTAAACTTAGTTAGATTCTTTGGGAAGGATTGGAGTATGTATCCTTCATACACAAATTCAATATTACGACATTTAGATACAAGATCCACTCTATTGAAGTTGATCTATATTATTTAAAGTAACTAACTAAAAATTAAGTGTTTTGAATATTTTTACTTATTCATCAAGTAGGCGTTAAATTAACGACCGAAATAGTGAGTTGTTAGTTTAATAGTGTAGAATATTTGAAACCTAACAAAAGTTGGTTGTGAGTTTTTAAATTTTTAGATCATGATCAAATGATCAGATCGAGAATTTGTATATCTAAAGTAATAGATCTAAGTAATATCCTACTTTCGATATGCATTTGTGCCTATTTGATACATAAACAAAAAATATTTAAAACATATGATTCTTTATTTTACTTACTTAAATAATATAATCAATTTCAACAAAGTAAATCTTATATTTGAATGTCATAGCATTGAATTTTAGTGGGAAAGATTCATACTCAAATCATCAGAAGTAGCTAAGCATATGTATGTGTGTATAACAACATACATACATACATTTAAATTAACTTTCCCATTAAATTATAAAAAAGCATTATAACACTTTGAAAACAAATACTTCAAGTATTCAAGTATACTTACATTGATTAATACGAGCTGTAATTTCATTCTAAAACCTAAGCCGTAAAATAATAATTATGTAACTAAAATTAAATAAAAATTATGATAAAAGCTTAAATTAAAATATTTATTAATAATAACACATCACTAACCCGGTGTAGACGAATTTTAAATGCTTGATGGGAAAGCAACTGAAATACCCAACCTGCAAAACCTTAAAAAGTACATTAATAATTTCTTTTTTAATAATTAATATAATAAAAAACTAAACTGTAAAGATTTCAATATCAACCTTTAGTCTTTATATCAAGCCAATATGATGAAAGAGATGGATTGTCTCCAAATAACTGACAACTGAGAACATATATTTTAAATGAGCAAAATAATATGAGAAGTTGGTCAACAAAACAAACCTGATAACCACTCCTTGATGTTCAAACTTCGTCTTTTGCTTTTTGGTGGGACCTCATACAAATAAAATGAGATTACTAGTTAAAAGATTTTATTATTTTGTTTCTCTTTTTAGAGATACAAAGAAATAAAATAATGAAGTATTTGACTATGTTGTATATATATATATGTGTACAATTTCAATCAGGCTTTTTTTAAAAACAAAAAAATTATCGTAATACATTACTACTCCAAAGCTACGTACAAAAAATATATATACACTCATTTATAAACACACGTGCACACACCCATATATATGTATGAATATAATCCCTTCCTATGTGTGTGTATGTGTACATATACATTGAACTATATATATATAAGGTATATGCATATCAGATACTATCTGAGGAGATCCTGTCAGATGGCGGCTGATATTTTCCCCTTTCTATAATTTATTTTTATCCAACCTTATCAAATTGTAATCCATCCTCTAAGATGTCTATTCAAAAAAAATCATGTATTTAGAGTGTTTGATCTGTTTTTAATGGTTCAAAGTTTAAAGATTTTTTAATAATATGACTTTTGCAACCATTAGACACATGATCAAATGGACTCTAAAACATGTGATTTTTTTATAAATACACATATTATGGGATGAATTATAATTTGGTCAGGTTGGAAAAAAATTATGGGAAGGAGAAAAATCAGGCGCCATCTGACGGGATCCGTCAAATGGCATCTGATATACATATTCCTTCTCTCTCTATATATAACTATCAATATATGTGTATGCACACATAAACACATATATTTGGGCATACACGTATATAGAGACATAGACATACATGTGTGTACACATACATATACATACACACACAGATATGTGTGTGATGTATATGTATATGTATGTGTATATATGTATGTGTCTGTGTATGTATGTATGTTGGTACCGACATTAATACATACATGCACATCCATACACACAAGCAAACTTTGTAAATAAATTGGTGTTTAAAATCTTGATATTGGCCAATGATTTTAGTATCAATATCATTAATATCTTACACATACATATACATATATTTATGTGTTTGTTTACACAGACGTGTGCAAATATATAGATAGACTTGTGTCTTTCTAAAAGCATCTGAGACTGAATCCATCCCACTAAAATTTAACCCTCCGATATCCAAATACAAGATCCAGTTCGTTGAAATTGATCTATATTATCTCAAGTATTTATAAATCAAAAATCAAGTATTTTGAATACTTTTTCCCATCGATCAAGCAGCGCAAAATGGACAGTCAAAAGTAGTGAGTTGATTAAATCTATGTCTTTAGACACACAAATTCTCGATCCATCCATTTCATTATGATCTAAATATTTATAACACCTACAAACTAATTTTGCAAGGTTTCAAATGTTCTACATCGTTAAACTAGCCAACTCACTATTTAGGTCGTATGTTTTTCCCTACTTGATGCATGGGCAAAATGTATTCAAAATACTTGATTTTTAATTTATATATACTTGAAATAATATAGATCAACTTTAACAGAGTGGATCTTGTATTCGAATGTCGGATGTTGGTATTTGAGTGGGAAGGATTCAGCCTCGAATCCTTCTGGAATGACACAAGATTATCTCTCTACATATATATAATACATTTACATATACACACACACACACACACATATATATATATCACGACTTCTACTATTAATCAATTCTAATATATAGTGATAATACTGTATCATTTAGTTGCTCAATACCATATTGGGGCCAATATTACCGATAAGAGTACTGATATTTATAAGATATTAAAGATATTGATAAAACCATTCAAATACTAAAACCATTGGCCGATACCAAGATTTTAAACACTGATCTATTTACAAGTATGCGCGTGTATTGATGTGTGTGTATTGTGTGCATTTATTTATTCATCCACACATATAAAGATATATACACATATAGATACATACACATACACCATAAGAACATAGATATGTATATATATGCATACATAACATACATTCATAAATGCACGTAGATTCATACACATATACAAATACATGGATACATGTATGCATTTATGCACACTCATATATAGACACATGAATAATTATATATGTATGTGTCTATGTATGACACACACACATGAGTGATGCATCTATATATATAATGGTGTATGCATCAATACATGTATGCACATATATAGATACAAAAACATAAACAAACACACACATTCACCTGAATTTATGAGTCTGGGTCCTTAATATCGCATTTGATAGCTTTTTATTGATCTTAAAAGTAGACTCATTGTTTGTTGAATCTACAATGCAGAACTAATATGGAAGAAAAAGAAAATAAAGATAAAATTTGATAATTAGATAAAGATTAATTCGAGCCTCGGCACCAGGTTATCTCTCACCCACTCTCGCACATCAGCATGCAAAGAGATTCAAAATGATTAGCAAATTATCATGCTAAAACAAAGAGGGTTTATATTTCCAATATCAAAATCTAAGTAATTCCCACAACTCTTGTCCTTATATAAGCCCACACTCTAAAGACTCCCTCATCACAACCGATGTGGGACTAAAACAAAAGCTAAAACAAATAACACAAATAAAAAAAACTATATAAAGAAACTAAACTATATCCCCATCAATCAGCTATGGATCCAAAAACCCAATAACCAATAAAATTCCTTTACGGTTAATTCACTTTGTCCGATCTAAATAAACTTTTTCCTCCTAAATGCAATTTATATAAGACTATTTGGTCATGTTTAAATTGTCTAATACTCGTAAAAAAAATAATGTAAGCAAGAAAAACTTGCCAATTTCTATGTGATTTAAACCGATGTGGGACTAAAACAAAAACTAAAACAAATAACACAAACCAAAAAGCTATATAAAGAAACTAAACTATATTGATCCCCATCAATCTAGCTATGAATCCTTCAGGATCCAAACCAATAACCCAATAAAATACTTTTACGGTTTAAATCACCTTGTCCGATCTAAATAAACTTTTTTCTCCTAATGCAATTTATATAAGACTATTTGGTCATGTTTAAATTTTCTAATACTCGTAAAAGAAATAATGTAAGCAAGAAAAACTTGCCAATTTCTATGTGATTGTTGAGAGAAATGGGCATATTTGAATATAAATATTGAATTTGCATAGTCTGAAATCTAGTCCAATCTGACTCATTGCCCCCTCTCCCTCTCCAATAAATGTTTGTAATTAATTTTTATAAGAAGTTATCAGTATCAATGTTATGAATATTGTATAAAGGCATTAAATGTTCTATATTTAAGTTGAGTCTCCAAGAGTATTTGTTCAAGGCAGTCATAACATACATAATGAATTGCACATAAAAAAGAGAACTACGAACTAGAAAACGTATATGAAGCGAACTTCAGGTTCAAATCCCAAATCAAGCATTCAATCTGCTTCAAGAACCTACTAGTACATGTTTGGTATTTAGAAAAACTGCAATAAATGATCTTAATAAAATCATGTTCTTTAGCAACACAATGACAAGTAACAAACAATATGGACAGATACACGTGCATACACACATACACATATTTACACATACATATATACATATAAATTTATGTGTTTGTGTATATGTTTGAAATGTCAAAAATTTTTTATAGATCTTTTATAAATGTGTGTGTATGTATATGAGTGTGTGTATGATGTACCCATATTTTCATATTGGTGTATGTATTAGATTATACATGCACATATACAGATACAAAAGCATATATAGATATATACACATGTGCAAGGACATATACTTACATAAATAACATAACAACATACATATATACAAATCAACATTATCGTAGTAAATTATAAAAAATAAAATAAGTATTGTGTGTATACACGTAGACACACAAGAACACAAGAAACACATATGTGGACACATAAACGTATATAGGAATATAGACATACACGTGCATACACACATACATGTGTGTGTGAGTTTATTCACATATGTATGTTGTTACCAACATAAATACATACACCTAAATCCATGCACATATTTAGTAGACAAACCGTGCTTAAAATCTTGATATCGGATAATAGTTTTAGTATTAATATCGTTAACATCTTAAACACACATATACATATAGTTTTGTATTTGTTTGCGCGCACGTGTTCTTGCATATGTATGTTGCGATAGTGGTGTGTGTATGTTGTGCACATCATGATTTTTACTATTAATCAATTCTAATATATAGTAATAATATTGTATCATATTTTAGATACCTAATACGATATTGGCCTAATAATATTGGCTCATATTGTGGCTAATATTGTCAATATTATCCATAATTATAGGATATTAAATATATTGATACTAAAAACTATTAGACGATATTGAGATTTTAAAATCAATTTATCTAAAAGTGTGCATGTGTAAGTAACAATGTATGTATGCTTGTGTATGTACCTATTTATTCATACACGCATACACATATTTAGATATGCACATAGACATACATACATACGACATACATTTATACATACATAGATTCACACACATACATAATACATACATGTATACATGTATGCACGCATTTTTATATATGTGCATGTGATGTATCCATATTTCTATATTGGTATATGTATTAGTTTATACATGCACATATGTAGATACAAAAACATATAAAGATATATACACATGTGCAAGCACATATACATACATAAATAACATAACCATATATATACATACATTCAAATCAACATTATCCCAATAAGTTATAAAAAATAAAAATAAGCCTACTGTGTGTATGTGACATATACATTGAACATATCAATATATTAATGTATACATACAAGCACATATATATGGACACATACACGTATATAGGTATATAGACATACACTGTGTACACACATACATATGTGTGTGTGTGGGTTTGTGTATGTATGTTGTTACTAATATAAATACATACACCTAAATTCATACACACACATACTTGGTAGACAAATCGATGTTTAAAATCTTGATACCGGCCAATAGTTTTAGGATCAATATCGTTAACATCTTACACACACGTGTATATATCTGTATGTGTGTATATACATATACTTGTGTATTTGTTTGCACGCACTTGTTCTTACATGTGTGTGTGTGTGTGTGTGTGTTTACGAGTGTGTGTGTGTATCACGATTTTACTATTAATCAATTCTAATATATAGTGATAATATTATATCATATTTTAGGTACCTAATACGATATTGACCCCATAATATTGACTCATTTAGGGCTAATATTGCTAATATTATCCATAATTATAAGATATTAAAGATATTGATACTAAAACCATTAGACGATACTGAGATTTTAAACTCCAATTATCTACAAGTATGCATGTGTGGTATCGATGTACGTGGCATGCTTGTGTGTGTACCTATTATTCATACGCACATACATACATATATTAGATATAACACATAGCATACATACATACGATCATACATCTATACATACATAGATATATACATACATATATTCACACACATATAACACATACATAAATACATGTATGCACGCAACATACATTAATGCATACACCAATAATTATATATATATGCGTGTTTGTATTGATACAAATATATGTATGATGTATTTATATTTGTATATGGGTATATGTATCAATTTATACATATACATACATAGATACAGAAACATATATAGAAGCATCCACATGTGCACGCACATATACATACATAAATAACATACACACATTTAAATGAATTATCTAATTAAATTAAAAAAAATTAAAAAAAACATATAACAATTTAAAAAATACTTCAAGTATTCAAGTATACTTATCTTGATTAACTAATAAGAGCAGCAGTTTCATCTTGAAACTTAATGTGTAAAATAAAAACTTATTTAATTAAAATTAAATAAAAATTATGTTAAAAATATAAATTTAAATATGTTATTATTAATGGCGCATAACTAACCTCGTGTAAACGTATCTGAAATGCTTCAGGAGAGAAAACAACTGAATACTCAATCTTCAAAACTTAAAACAATACATATAATGGTTTCTTATTTTGATAATTAATGTAAATAAAAAACAAAATCTATCAAGATTTCAATATCAATCTTTTAGACTTCATATCAAGTTAGCACACCAAAAGAGATGGATTAACTCCAAATAACCTACAATTAGAACTAAATTTATAGATGAGATAAATTAATACTTGAAGAAAATGGTTGAGAAAGCATACCTATCACTATTCGTCTATATTCCAACTTCATCTTTTCCTTCTTGGTAGGACCACAAAAAATAAGATTTCAGGTTAAAAGATTTTATTATTTTGTTTCTCTTTTTGGAGACACAGAAAATAAAAAGAAAGCAAGATAATGAAGCATTTGACTATGTTGTATATATATGTTACTATGTTAATCAGGCCTTCTTTTACAAACAAAAAATTTATCGTAATACATCACTAATTCAAACACACATACAAAAATATACATACATTCATATATGAATGCACGCGCACACACTCACACACATGTATGAATGTAATCCTTTCGTATTGTGTGTATGTGTACATATACATTGAACGTGTATATATAACTATTAATATATGTGTATGCACACACAAACGCACATAAAAGGACAGAGACATATATAAATATATACACATACAAGTGCGTCTACACATACATATATACATGTGTGTGTATCTAGAGAATAAATGATATGAGCTACACCTAGTTCTCAAATGTGAATCAACGATTCAAAATGTTCAACGTGATCTAGATGTTCTAAATAAGCAAATAAGTAGTAGATGAAAATGTGTTGGAGATTTGCCCATTGATTAAGTGGCACGAACTTCTTCAAAAAAAAATTCGCAGGAACTGTTCAATTTGTGACCAAATAATGATGAGTAGACGATCTTCAAGACTTGTGATTTTTCTTATCCACAACTCCTCAAAGGCATATAGATCATTATGAATGGTGTGAATCATCCACGTAGATGATTTACACGTAAGAAAAATGTGTAGCTCATATAAGATTATATGAGCTTAAGCTCATCTCCATCACATGTGTGTGTAGGGGAGGGGGTTGTGTTTGTGTATGTATGTATGTTAGTACGACATAAATACATATACTTTCATCCATGCATACACATATACTTTGTAGACAAATCGGTGTTTAAAATCTCAATTTCGGCCAATGATTTTAGTACGAATATCGTCAATATCCTACACACATATATACATATATTTGTGTGCTTGTTTGTGCGCATGTGTTCTATAATATTATGTGTGTGTCTATGAATGTTTGTGTATCATGATTTTTAATATTAATCAATTGTAATATATAGTGGTAATATCATATCGGATTTTAGACACTTGATACGCTATTGGCTCCATAATATCGACTCATATTGGGGCTAACATTGTCGATATTATCTATACTTTTAGGATATTAAAGATATTGATACTAAAATCAATGGACGAAACCAAGATTTTAAACATTCATTTATCTACAAGTGTGCGCATATATGAATGCTCGTATGAGTATATGCTTGTGTATGTACCTATTATTCATAAACACATATATAGATATGCACATATTTAGATACACACGCATACACATACATATATAGATACACATAGATATATACATATACAGATTCAGACGCACATATATAACACATACATAAATCCATGCATGCACGAGTGCACTCACACATTAGCGCACATATGAATAATTATATATGTAGGTGTGTATGTATTGATACAAATATATGTATGATGTATCATATGATGTATTGGTGCACATATTAATTTATACATACACATATATAGACACAAAAAATATACATAAATACATACACATGTGTACGCACATAAATAACATAACAATATACATACATACATTAAATCAATATTATCCCATTAAATTATAAAACATAAAATAAGCATATAACAATTTGAAAAAAAAAAAACTTTAAGTATTCATTTATACTTACCTTCATTAGCTAATAAGAGTTGTAGTTTCATCTTGAAAACTTAAACTGTAACATAAAAACTTATTTAACTAAAATTAAACAAAATATGATAAAGTTTGAATTAAAATATATTATTAATTGATAGCACATAACTAACCTCGTGTAAACTTATCTAAATGCTTCAGGAGGAAAGCAACTGAATACCCAACCTTCAAAACTTAACATAGCACATATAATGATTTCTTATTTGATAATTAATATAAATAAAAATAAACATGTCAAGATTTAAATGTAGACCTTTTAGACTTCATATCAAGCCATCAAGCTGAAAGAAATGGATTATCTTCAAATAACCTAATTGAGAACTTAAATTTATTGATGACATAAAATAATATTAGAAAATTGTTGAGAATGTAAACCTGATCACCATTCATCGACATTTCAACTTGTCTTTTCTTCTTGGTAGGATCTCAAACAAAAAAAAGATTTTAGGTTAAAATATTTTATTATTTTGTTTCACGTTTTGAAGACACAAGAAAAACTAGATAATGAAGTATTTGACTATGTTGTATGTAGGGGTGAGTAGAGTTCAGTTAAAACCGAAAAAATCGCCCAAAAACTGAAAAACGAAACCGACCGAACCGAACCGCGTAAATTCTGTCGGGTTTTGGTATTGGGTTCCAAAACCCGAACCGAACCGAACCGAACCGAATTAACCGAACCGAACCGAATTAACCCAGTATAGTTCACGCCAATACAAGCAACATTCATGATTTTATAATGATGTTGATGTATGTCATATCATGCATGCTTGTGTTATGTCATGAGTACACAGCTCTAACTTTTCAGTATCATTAAAATACTTGAATTAGTGAAACATTTCAAGTAATAAATTCATGAGATGTTCACATTTTTGTGTAATATTAAGGTATTGTTTACATATCGCTCATATTTTTTTGAAATATTCTATTATATGTAATAGAGTATTATGTATCTCTTTTAAATATCTAATGTAGATATATTCTAAAGCTTTCCTTAAATCATTTTTTAACTTTCATGTTCGTCTAAGTTTGAAAGTTAATTATTTTTTAAATCAGTGTTCGCATGAGAAAAATATTGACCACGAGAAAAAGATTCATAATCAAATTAGATTTGACGAGAAGGTGCGAAAGTTGAGATGGGAAGTTCGACGGCGAGGTGATCCCCCGAATTAACCAAACCGAACCGATCTGAGTCGGTTCGGTTCGGTTCATGACCTTGTTCGGTTCGGTTCGATTTTATCAAAATTGACAAAATCCGAACCGAACCGAACCGACCGATGCTCACTCCTAGTTGTATATGTGAGAGTGTTATAACTTCAATCAGGTGTTCTTTTAAAAGTAAAAAAATTATCGTAATGCATCATCTATTCAAACTCATACAAAAAATATACATACACCCCCATAAATTCGCACACACATACACTCACATACATGTATCAATATTATTCTTTTCTATTGTGTACATGTACATTGAACTTATACATAACTATCATTATATGTGTATACACACACAAACATACATATATGGATATATACATACATGTGCGTAAGACATAGATATTGTAACGGTCCCAGATTTCATAAATTCCAAATAACAGAATATTCTATTAAACTGATAGATCATCGTAATCATCTCCAAATTCTTAAATTTTCGACAGCACTTCCTTTGTAAATACTGACATGCCCAAATATACATTTCAATATATAATAATTTCAACCAACAACAGCCCACTTATTCTCAATTCAAACATGTAGATCAAAGTCAACAATCGCCCATGCAATCATAAATATTATTTCGGCTCACCACGGCCTGCTAATTCTCCAAATAATAATTTCGGCTTGACATCGCCTACTTATATGAAACAAAAGAAACATATGTCCGAGAGTACACCTCTCGGAATCCACAATATAAACAGATCTAAGTATAACTCTAACACATCACCATAATTACAATCTAACTTACTTCATATATATCCATCTCTCAAAACTTACATAAGGTATCAGTATACATCAAGTAGGATTTCAACAGGAACTAAATTACAATCATTAATAATAAACTTCTCAACAAACGCCTACATCTGAAGCTGGTCTTCTGACACTGCGACCTGAAACATAAAACTGGGAGGGAGTGAGCTCGACAGCTCAGTGAGAGAGAATCAAAGTGAATCAAGGAAGGAAAATACAATAAAGGGACGTGTTTCTTTCTTCAACAATTTGCAAGTATAGATGAACAAATGAAATGAGGAGAGAGCAATATCTTATAAGGAATGATTAACACAACGATCCATATACTCTATGTGACGGTCTGACTTCTCTAGAATCGATTCTCTTTAACTTTCTTAATTTTCTGCTGCAGATTACTTGGTCTAAGAAATCAGTGAGATACTTTCTCAGTCATTATAACTTATGCATGGTTCTATTTTAAGTACTATCGACACATAACATCACATAACTCATATCTCATACATTAGATACAACTAATCAAAATCGAAGTTTCATGGGGGGGTAAGTATATGTTTCGGTAATACAATATCACAATATCACCCCATATCATCTAAGTATAATTTATCCATATGGATAACGCAATCACACATAATCATACTATACTTCACAATATTCACATATCATACTTAGAGATGTGCACAACACACATGATACACATGCATATACAACCACAGTGAAGTGTGAGAATTCCCCGTCTTCTTCCTCCTACCGGCTCCCGCACGGCCCCTTCCTCCTATATATATGTATTTGTATGTATATACAACAATAACACCGTCTTTCCCCTCCTACCGGTTCTCGCACGGCCCCTTCCTCCAATATTATATATATATATATTATAATATATATATATTATATATATATATATATATATATATATATATGTATTACAATCCCACCGTCTTCCCCCTCCTACCGGCTCCCGCCCGGCCCCTTCCTCCAATGCAAAAGATGTAACAAACATATACACACACACATTCGAAAGTACAAATAATGATTTCATCACAATACGAACACCAACCCCTTTATTGCAGTTTACCTTTTAGCTTGACACTAATGTCAATTGACATCCATATATGACACACCATATGTGTATATACATAAATATGAGTTACCAGTCAATACTGTAGTGATCTAATCATCTCAATTTAACGAGTCAGCTCTCATTTACTTGTTAAGTATTAGCCTTTTGAGTCGTGCTACTAGCACATCAACATTCAATTATGTAGCATACAATCATGATCGTAAATTTTACAATGCATACACGTCATGAAGATCAATTCATCAACAAAACAAATACTAAAATTGTTGCTTGAGGGCAAAGATAATTGTCATATAGGTATACAACTTGTTAGTTATGCTTATGTGACATCCCCATCAATTTCATATATATTCAACATACATCAAGGTTGTAAACAATCATCACTTAGATGTGGTTGCACAGTGTATCAATAACCATATGAAGAATAAGCAATATCAACAAGTTATCTATTATGAGAAACTCTTAGAATAATTTACACCCATGTATCCGTAATAATGTTGGATTTCTATTCCCATCAACGCACCCGAGCTTTCATTCATACGTCTAACATCACTAGTTTCTTAACGCTCATATGTCTAGTATGGTTCCGTCGAAACTCCTAATACCATAATTATTCGGTCAGTTAGTCAATTAATGACTACCAATACGATTAGACAATTCATTACCAACCTGGATTCCCGACTTCGTAATTAACAGTTTCCGCTCTGATGATTTTTATAACTGCCACTTACGTAACTATTGATTTTCAATCTCACAATTAAAGCGAAGTATCCTCTATGGACACCAACATCAATGATTTAATTTGCTCACGCCTAATTTCACATCTTTATGAGGCAATATGAAAAGATACAATTTTCTTAGCTTACAGCCATGTGATATCCACTCTATATTTCTTCGTGGTCTTCTGTTGCATCAGTCTATAGTTAACCATCAATATTAGATCTTTCTTCCTATTGAGAAAGTAATTAGCTATTGTTCATAGCCAGGGTAATCAACGAAGTGTTGTTTAAATAAACGCTTGGAAGGACTCCTGCAGCCTTATTACATATATATGATGAGCTTATGAATCGAGACCTTCGCATATAATATTTAGAAAACTAAATCTCATAAACTTGAGAACTTATTGCTTAGAAGTTGATTTTGAAGAATATCTCACCACTATGGTATACTTCGATGATTTACGTGCACTGGGCTATAGAAATAAAGATACTGAGACACCCTATATAAACAATACATTGCTCTAACCGTATCAAAATTTGCCTCCCAGCAGCTCAAGTCTAAAACATAAATGCCTGGGGTGACGTGAGTATCATGTTAATTCTTATAGACAAGTAATATGACAATTTATTTACAATCTCCCCCTTTATACCCTTCTATCGCAGTACTCATAACTTGCGAATATTGTCGATAAGATTTCCAGCCTAATCCTATCCCGAAATCATAGAGTCAGAAACCACAGTCCTATTAGCTCGGGACTGTGAGTCGTAGACTGGCAACTCTGGATAGTGTTATTAATTTATAACAACATGCGTTATTAAAACTTATTTCTTATTATTGAAAATTATAATACTTGCCATCTGCCATAATCCTTCGTTATCCTGAACCTCTTGAATCTCGTTTCTAAATCATGTGCGGAAGGAGAGATGGGTCGAGTAATTCTTCCAGTTGCCTTCCTTTTTCCCTTTGCCATTAGGATTTGTGTTAGTTCTACCAATTGATTGGATCTATAATTCATCTCATCAGAATGTGCTCGACATACCCAAATGTATCAATACCTCTAAACATGTCAGATTTTCCAAATGTCTGGGCGAATACAACAGTAATTATTTAATGATGCAGATATGCCCAACAATATACCTACCTGAACTTGAAATAATATAATACAAGGATAAGAGCTCTTCAGGAGAATATTGTTTTATGCTGAGCTCAGAGAATTCTAATCTAGTGCTATTGGATCCAGAGCACCACTTGATCTAGCACCAAGACTCAGAAATTTATATAAAATCTGATAGGGGGTTCTATGTCATTTCACTAGCTACACTGAAAATTTAACAAAAATTATTACGTCAAGAATATATCGAGTCATAACCTACCAATTTTTAGAATAAGTATCGTCGCCCCAAAACACAATACACTTTACTGCCACTAGGCACAAGTTGTAAAATCTTTCAGGCCTTTTAACTTCTTTCTAATTATTTACGAGGACAGATCCTGGGGTTACCTCTTAAATAGAAACAAGCATATAAAATTTATGAAACATCAACATTCATTATTAGGAGCGTAATCAGTTCTAAGCTTGGCGCAACATGCCTTTCTATTTATTCTAAAATTCTCATGGGCCTCCCCTTAAATGGTACTTCATAAGGAGGAAACTAATTTTCGACATGATTTATATTTTCTTTGTTTCCCAAAGGATTCCTAACGTCCAACCAATGCAGGTTTAAGATTCACGTACTTAGAGATACTATCACCTTTCTAATAGTCTATTAGATGACATTTATAATTGAGTTAACTAGTAAAAGAAAAATTCAGAAACTCCTCAATCATAAAGAAAATTCTGCAACTCAAGAATCTTGACTAGCCGGTCTTATTTTGACGATAACTTTCAGCACAGACCCTCAATTGGGACACCGCAAAAGCCGTTGGAAAGTAAATTCGATTATCTTTCCAACGATATATTATATGATCAGTTTTTTCTAACTAAACTATTCCAGATATACAGAAACTTCTCAGCTGTGAGTGAGTTCTGCAGCAGGACAGTTTCAACCAACATGCAATGTTTTTAAAATAACTTGAGGTGCAGATATCCGATTAGGACATGGTATGAACCGTTAGAAAGTAGACTCGATTGTCTTTCCAACGGTATATAATATGATATAATATAACCCTAACATATGGATGAACTGAGCCCGAATTTACAGAGCAATTCTGTTTAACAGATTTCTGCACATATTAGAAAGGTTCTCTACTTTACTCTAGATGATGATTTGTCCAGAAATTTTTACAAAAAATATAGGAGAAACGTAGATTAAATGATGCTTTAAATGACAGGAATTAATCACTACATAACATGAGGATTTCTCTGAAAATTGAGAAAATGGAATAGGTTTAGATCTAGATGAAATCTCCCTCACCTAGATTTTCTTCTCTTCGACATGGCCGTGCCTCCGCTCCTCTCTTGTGTGCGCGCGCAGATCAGATCCAGAGAGGGAGAGAAAGAGTAGAGAGGAAAAAGAAAGGGAGAGAAATAGGGTGCTTGAAATCAAGATGGGGTTTTTTTTTATTTGGGTTCCTAGGGTTTCTTTCTCCATGGAGAAACCTCTTTAGGATGAGGATGAAGACATAAAAGTTCTCTTGACTCTTTCAAGAGTCAAACCCCCAAAATATTACAAGTTTGCCACCCCTTTCATCCAAGTGTCCACTCCCCCAAATCAAGAAGATTTAGGCCCTTGATCTCCCCTCTCATGCATACCTACTCCCTCCACTAAAAAAATATAATATATAAAATTGTCATGAATGTATTTTCTTGGTAAATACATGTATTTCAAGTATAACACTAGTATTTCATCTCATTGAAATACTAGTTACATAATAATCATGGTATAGGTATATTCATATATACCACTAGATATTCCTAAAATTAAATTAAAAATCATTACACACTCAATTAACATAATAATTCAAGATTTATATTTTTATTAGGGTTTAAAAATTTGGGGTGTTACATTCTACCCTCCTTACAAAAGTTTCGTCCTCGAAACTTGCTACCTGAAGTGAGTAAGCATAAAACTTTGCATTTCTCTTGTATATCACAAAATCTTTCTTTGATGCAATATCTTTCTCAATCATTCTTTTCAAGATTCATTATTTCTTGATCAATTCTATACTATGTCCTTACGATCCAAATTAATCTTGACCCACTTGATATTTTTATCATTCCCTTACTCTAGTGTCCCATACCACTGGCAGCTCATACTGAGGGCCCACACCCTCAGTCGAACACATCCGAATTATGGCATGTGGGTACCATAATCCGAACATAAGGCAGTGATCAAATATCTCGTAGTTCGGGATCAATCATACACGTAAGAACTCCTACCCCCCTTAAACCAATCATAACAACAACATTCCACATACATACAAAAAATTATCATGCATATCAATCATAACAATCAGCCCTATCTATCCAATCCTTTTCTACTATTCATTCTAAGTTTATCCTCATTCTATATCCTGTGCTCTGATACCAACTATAACGGTCCCAGATTTCATAAATTCTAAATAACAGAATATTCTATTAAACTGATAGATCATCGTAATCATCTCCAAATTCTTAAATTTTCGACAGCACTTCCTTTGTAAATACTGACATGCCCAAATATACATTTCAATATATAATAATTTCAACCAACAACAGCCCACTTATTCTCAATTCAAACATGTAGATCAAAGTCAACAATCGCCCATGCAATCATAAATATTATTTCGGCTCACCACGGCCTGCTAATTCTCCAAATAATAATTTCGGCTTGACATCGCCTACTTATATGAAACAAAAGAAACATATGTCCGAGAGTACACCTCTCGGAATGCACAATATAAACAGATCTAACTATAACCCTAACACATCACCATAATTACAATCTAACTTACTTCATATATATCCATCTCCCAAAACTTACATAAGGTATCAGTATACATCAAGTAGGATTTCAACAGGAACTAAATTACAATCATTAATAATAAACTTCTCAACAAACGCCTACATCTGAAGCTGGTCTTCTGACACTGCGACCTGAAACATAAAACTGGGAGGGAGTGAGCTCGACAGCTCAGTGAGAGAGAATCAAAGTGAATCAAGGAAGGAAAATACAATAAAGGGACGGTTTCTTTCTTCAACAATTTGCAAGTATAGATGAACAAATGAAATGAGGAGAGAGCAATATCTTATAATGAATGATTAGCACAACGATCCATACTCTATGTGACGGTCTGACTTCTCTAGAATCGATTCTCTTTAACTTTCTTAATTTTCTGCTGCAGATTACTTGTCTAAGAAATCAGTGAGATACTTTCTCAGTCATTATAACTTATGCATGGTCTGTTTAAGTACTATCGACACATATCATCACATAACTCATATCTCATACATTAGATACAACTAATCAAAATCGAAGTTTCATGGGGGGGTAAGTATATGTTTCGGTAATACAATATCACAATATCACCCCATATCATCTAAGTATAATTTATCCATATGGATAACGCAATCACACATAATCATACTACACTTCACAATATTCACATATCATACTTAGAGATATGCGTTGATACACATGCATATACAACCACAGTGAAGTGTGAGAATTCCCGTCTTCTTCCTCCTACCGGCTCCCGCACGGCCCCTTCCTCCTATATATATGTATTTGTATGTATATACAACAATAACACCGTCTTCCCCCCTCTACCGGTTCTCGCACGGCCCCTTCCTCCAATATATATATATATATTACAATCCCACCGTCTTCCCCCTCCTACCGGCTCCCGCCCGGCCCCTTCCTCCAATGCAAAAGATGTAACAAACATATATATACACACACATTCGAAAGTACAAATAATGATTTCATCACAATACGAACACCAACCCCTTTATTGCAGTTTACCTTTTAGCTTGACACTAATGTCAATTGACATCCATATATGACACACCATATGTGTATATACAAAAATATGAGTTACCAGTCAATACTGTAGTGATCTAATCATCTCAATTTAACGAGTCAGCTCTCATTTACTTGTTAAGTATTAGCCTTTTGAGTCGTGCTACTAGCACATCAACATTCAATTATGTAGCATACAATCATGATCGTAAATTTACAATGCATACACGTCATGGAGATCAATTCATCAACAAAATAAATACTAAAATTGTTGCTTGAGGGCAAAGATAATTGTCATATAGGTATACAACTTGTTAGTTATGCTTATGTGACATCCCCGTCAATTTCATATATATTCAACATACATCAAGGTTGTAAACAATCATCACTTAGATGTGGTTGCACAGTGTATCAATAACCATATGAAGAATAAGTAATATCAACAAGTTATCTATTATGAGAAACTCTTATAATAATTTACACCCATGTATCCGTAATAATGTTGGATTTCTATTCCCATCAACGCACCCGAGCTTTCATTCATACGTCTAACATCACTAGTTTCTTAACGCTCATATGTCTAGTATGGTTCCGTCGAAACTCCTAATACCATAATTATTCGGTCAGTTAGTCAATTAATGACTACCAATACGATTAGACAATTCATTACCAACCTGGATTCCCGACTTCGTAATTAACAGTTTCCGCTCTGATGATTTTTATAACTGCCACTTACGTAACTATTGATTTTCAATCTCACAATTTAAAGCGAAGTATCCTCTATGGACACCAACATCAATGATTTAATTTGCTCACGCCTAATTTCACATCTTTATGAGGCAATATGAAAAGATACAATTTTCTTAGCTTACAGCCATGTGGTATCCACTCTATATTTCTTCGTGGTCTTCTGTTGCATCAGTTATAGTTAACCATCAATATTAGATCTTTTTTCCTATTGAGAAAGTAATTAGCTATTATTCATAGCCAGGGTAATCAACGAAGTGTTGTTTAAATAAACGCTTGGAAGGACTCCTGCAGCCTTATTACCTATATATGATGAGTTATGAATCGAGACCTTCGCATATAATATTTAGAAAACTAAATCTCATAAACTTGAGAACTTATTGCCTAGAAGTTGATTTTGAAGAATATCTCACCACTATGGTATACTTCGATGATTTACGTGCACTGGGCTATAGAAATAAAGATACTGAGACACCCTATATAAACAATATATTGCTCTAACCGTATCAAAATTTGCCTCCCAGCAGCTCAAGTCTAAAACATAAATGCCTGGGGTGACGTGAGTATCATGTTAATTCTTATAGACAAGTAATATGACAATTTATTTACAATCTCCCCCTTTATACCCTTCTATCGCAGTACTCCCAACTTGCGAATATTGTCGATAAGATTTCCAGCCTAATCCTATCCCGAAATCATAGAGTCGAAAACCACAGTCCTATTAGCTCGGGACTGTGAGTCGTAGACCGGAAACACTGGATAGTGTTATTAATTTATAATAACATGCGTTATTAAAACTTATTTCTTATTATTGAAAATTATAATACTTGTCATCTGCCATAATCTTTCGTTATCCTGAACCTCTTGAATCTCGTTTCTAAATCATGTGCGGAAGGAGAGATGGGTCGAGTAATTCTTCCAGTTGCCTTCCTTTTTCCCTTTGCCATTAGGATTTGTGTTAGTTCTACCAATTGATTGGATCTATAATTCATCTCATCAGAATGTGCTCGACATACCCAAATGTATCAATACCTCTAAACATGTCAGATTTTCCAAGTGTCTGGGCGAATACAACAGTAATATTTAATGATGCAGATATGCCCAACAATATACCTACCTGAACTTGAAATAATATAATACAAAGATAAGAGCTCTTCAGGAGAATATTGTTTTATGCTGAGCTCAGAGAATTCTAATCTAGTGCTATTGGATCCAGAGCACCACTTGATCTAGCACCAAGACTCTGAAATTTATATAAAATCTGATAGGGGGTTCTATGTCATTTCACTAGCTACACTGAAAATTTAACAAAAATTATTACGTCAAGAATATATCGAGTCATAACCTACCAATTTTTAGAATAAGTATCGTCGCCCCAAAACACAATACACTTTACTGCCACTAGGCACAAGTAGTAAAATCTTTCAGGCCTTTTAACTTCTTTCTAATTATTTACGAGGACAGATCCTGGGGTTATCTCTTAAATAGAAACAAGCATATAAAATTTATGAAACATCAACATTCATTATTAGGAGCGTAATCAGTTCTGAGTTTGGCGCAACATGCCTTTCTATTTATTCTAAAATTCTCATGGGCCTCCCCTTAAATGGTACTTCATAAGGAGGAAACTAATTTTCGACATGATTTATGTTTTCCTTTGTTTCCCAAAGGATTTCTAACGTCCAACCAATGCAGGTTTAAGATTCACGTACTTAGAGATACTATCACCTTTCTAATAGTCTATTAGATGACATTTATTTATTGAGTTAACTAGTAAAAGAAAAATTCAGAAACTCCTCAATCATAAAGAAAATTCTGCAACTCAAGAATCTTGACTAGCCGGTCTTATTTTGACGATAACTTTCAGCACAGACCCTCAATTGGGACACCGCAAAAGCCGTTGGAAAGTAAATTCGATTATCTTTCCAACGATATATTATATGATCAGTTTTTTCTAACTAAACTATTTCAGATATACAGAAACTTCTCAGCTGTGAGTGAGTTCTGCAGCAGGACAGTTTCAACCAACATGCAATGTTTTTAAAATAACTTGAGGTGCAGATATCCGATTAGGACATGGTATGACCGTTAGAAAGTAGACTCGATTTTCTTTCTAACGGTATATAATATGATATAATATAACCCTAACATACGGATGAACTGAGCCCGAATTTACAGAGCAATTCTGTTTAACAGATTTCTGCACATATTAGAAAGGTTCTCTACTTTGCTCTAGATGATGATTTGTCCAGAAAATTTTACAAAAAAATATAGGAGAAACGTAGATTAAATGCTGCTTTAAATGACAGGAATTAATCACTACATAACATGAGGATTTCTCTGAAAATTGAGAAAATGGAATAGGTTTAGATCTAGATGAAATCTCCCTCACCTAGATTTTTCTTCTCTTCGACATGGCCGTGCCTCCGCTCCTCCTCTTGTGTGCGCGCGCAGATCAGATCCAGAGAGGGAGAGAAAGAGTAGAGAGGAAAAAGAAAGGGAGAGAAATAGGGTGCTTGAAATCAAGATGGGGTTTTTTTTTTATTTGGGTTCCTAGGGTTTCTTTCTCCATGGAGAAACCTCTCTAAGATGAGGATGAAGACATAAAAGTTCTCTTGACTCTTTCAAGAGTCAAACCCCCAAAATATTACAAGTTTGTCACCCCATCCAAGTGTCCACTCCCCCAAATCAAGAAGATCTAGGCCCTTGATCTCCCCTCTCATGCATACCTACTCCCTCCACTAAAAAAATATAATATATAAAATTGCCATGAATGTATTTAGAGTCAAACCCTCAAAATATTACAAGTTTGTCACCCCTTTCATCCAAGTGTCCACTCCCCAAATCAAGAAGATCTAGGCCCTTGATCTCCCCTCTCATGCATACCTACTCCCTCCACTAAAAAAATATAATATATAAAATTGTCATGAATGTATTTTCTTGGTAAATACATGTATTTCAAGTATAACACTAGTATTTCATCTCATTGAAATACTAGTTACATAATAATCATGGTATAGGTATATTCATATATACCACTAGATATTCCCAAAATTAAATTAAAAATCATTACACACTCAATTAACATAATAATTCGAGATTTATATTTTTAATCAGGGTTTAAAAATTCGGAGTGTTACAGATATATTATTATATATATTTATATTTATATACGTATATGTGTGTATGTATGTTGGTACAAACATAAATAACTACAAGTACATCGACACACACATACTTTGTAGAAAATTAGTGTTTAACATCTCGGCATCAACTATAGTTTTAGTATCAATATCGTGAGTATCAATATCAAATTTTCAGTACCTAATACGATATTAGCCACATAATATCGGTTCATATTACGTCTAATATTGTCAATATTATCGATATTTATAGGATGTTAGTTAAATATATTGATACTAATATCATTAGATGATACTAAGATTTTAAACACTGATCTATCTGTTGTGTGTGAGCGTGAGTGTGTGTGAATGTATGTATGCTTGTGCATGTACCTATTTATCCATACACACATATATAGATACATAAACATATTTAGATACACAAACATACACATACATACGAACACATATATGTACACACATAAATATATACATATATAGATTCATACAAACATATATATAACACATACATAGATACATGTATGCACGTGTGCACACTCATGCATTGACACACACACGTAAATAATTTTATATGTAGGTGTTTATGCATTGATACAAGTATATGTATGATGTATCTATATATGTGTATATTGATGTATGTATCAATTTATACAGAGACATATATAGATACAAAAATATGTGCACATACATATATAAATAATATATACACACACAAATATATATATATAGAGAGAGAATTGTGTCATTCTGAAGGATTCGAGGCCGAAGTTTCCCACTCAAATACAACTCTAGGATATTCGAATGTAAGATCCACTCCATTGAAGTTGATCAACATTATTTCAAGTAAATAAAACTAAAAATCATGTATTTAGAATATTTTTCTCATCCATAAGTAGGCACAAAATGGATCTTGTATTGAGTTGGTTAGTTTAATAGTGTAGAACATTTAAAATTTAAAAATAAATGGTGTGAGTGGGTTTTTAAAGTGTTTAGATCATGATGAAATGGTCAGATCGAGAATTTGTACGTATAACGATGTAGATCTAAGTAATATGCAATTTTCGGCCATCCATTTTGCGCCTACTTGATGGACGGATAAAAAATATTCAAAATACATAATTTTTAATTAATTGAAATAATGCAGATCAACTTTCACGAAATGGATCTTGTATTCAGATATTGTAAGGTTGTATTTGAGTAGGATTTTGTCTCGAATCCTTCTGAAATGATACAAGTCTGTGTATATATTAAATACACTTATATAAATATAGACACATACACATGCGTACACACACATGCGTAAACTTGTGTCATTTCAGAAGGATTCGAGGCCGAATCCTTCCCACTCAAACACAACCCTACTACATCCGAATATTCTTTCCATTCTGTTGAAATTAATCTACATTATTTTAAGTACCTAAAAATCAAAAATCATGTATTTTGAATATATTTTGCCCATCCATCGAGTAGGCGCAAAATGGAATGCCGAAATAGTGAGTTGGTTAGTTTAACGGTGTAGATTATTTGAAATCTAATAAAAATTGGTGTGTGAGGGTTTTTAAGTGTTTGGATCATGATGAAATGGTCGGATCAGAAATTTGTATGTCTAAAGTTGTAGATCTAAGCAATATGCTATTTTCAACCATCCATTTTGCACCTACATCTTTGATTGAAAAAAGTATTTGAATACATGATTTTTGATTTTTAATTACATGAAATAATATAGATCAACTTCAACAGAATGGATCTTCCTTCAGATGTTGAAGGGTTGTATTTGAATGGGAAGGATTCAGCTTCAAATCCTTCCGAAATGAAACAAGTCTATCTCTTTCTTTGTATATGTGTGTGTATGTATGTATCTATATATATAAAGAGAAAGATAGATATGGATCTTTTGGAAAGGATTTAAGAATGAATCATTTCACTCAAATTTAATGTTACGACGTTTAAATATAAGATCCACTCTGTTAAAATTGTCTATATTATTTAAAGTAACTAAAAACAAAAATTAAGTATTTTAAATACTTTTTTCTTATTCATCAAGTAGGCGTAAAGTCAACGACAAAAATAGTGAGTTGGTTAGTTTAACAGTGTAGAATATCTGAAACTTAATAAAAGTAGGCGTGTGAGGGTTTTTAAATGTTTAAACTTAATATGGATCTTTTAGAAAGGATTTGAGAATGAATCATTTTCACTCAAATTTAATGTTACGACGTTCAAATATAAGATCCACTCTGTTAAAATTGTCTATATTATTTAAAGTAACTAAAAACAAAAATTAAGTATTTTAAATACTTTTTTCTTATTCATCAAGTAGGCGTAAAATCAAAGACAAAAATAGTGAGTTGGTTAGTTTAACAGTGTAGAATATCTGAAACTTAATAAAAGTAGGTGTGTGAGGGTTTTTAAATGTTTAGATCAATTAAATGTTCGGATCAAGAATTTGTATGTCTAAAAGTCATAGGTCCAAGTAATATACCACTTTCGGTCAAATATTTTGTGCTTACTTAATGCATGAAAAGAAAACTACAAAGTACTTGATATTTGATTTTTAATATTTTAAATAATATATATCAACTTCAAAAGAATGGATCTTGTATTTGAATGTCGTAGCATTAAATTTGAGTGAAAAAATTCATGTTCAAATCTTTTCAGAAGTAGTCTAGTTTATCTTCTATATATACATATATATACATATACATATATGTGTGTGTGTGTGTATGTGTGTGTTGGCACTGATATAAATACTGACATACATACATACGCGTACATCCATACACACATGCATACTTTGTAGACAAAATTGGTATTCAAAATCTAGGTATCAGCCATTACTTTTAGAATCAATATCATTAATGTGTGTTTGTTTGTACGCACATGTTTTTATATGTATGTATCATAGTTTCTACTATTAGTCGATTCTAATTTATAATATAGGTACCTGATATGATATTGGCCGCATAATATTGTCTCATATTAGGGCCAATATTGTCGATATTGTCATTATTTATAGGATATTAGGGATATTGATACTAAAATCATTAGATGAAGCCATGATTTTAAACACTGATTCATCTACAAGTGTGTGCATATGTGCATGCTTGTGTATATACCTGTTTATTCATACACACATATATGATGCATACAGATAACTAGATATGCACATTTACACATACATATGTACGAACATACATATGTTCATACATATATATACATACATAGATTCATACACACATATATAACGCAGACATGGAAACATGTATGCACACGTGCACACTCATACATTGGCGCACACACGAATAATTATATATGTATGTGTATATATATTATATAAATATATGTATGATGTGTCTTTATGTTTATTGGTATATATATTAACTTATACATACACATATATAGATACAAAAACATATATAGATATGTACACATATGCACGCACATATACATATATAAATAGCATAACAAACATACATACATGCATTTAAATCAATATTATCCCATTAAATTATAAAAATAAAAATGCATAAATATATACACGTGCATGTACATACACATACACACAGATACGCGCGCACACACATACACACAAACATAGAGAGAAAGAGAGTGACCCAGGGATGATGACTCTTACCATCAACATGATGATACGCATCCACAGATAGCGACAGGGATGGACTAGACTCGAGTGTAACATCTGAAAAGGATCTCAAGAGATGTGGTTGGCAGGATTATCAAAAGCAATCAAGGAGCCACACCTCAAACACATCTCAGAACAGGGTGAACGACAGATGGGTGAATGGAAGATAAATGAGACGTTGGAGGTAGGCCTTGGCCGGAACAAGGGCGCAGGCCAAGGGGCATTGCTAGTGTACATGGACAAACTGACATGCATAATTGTACTATAGTTCAAGTTATCAATAAAATTACATTTACCTTTCAAAAAAATATAAAGAGAAAGACTTAGATCCTTTGGGAAGGATTTGAGGATAAATCCATCTAACACAAATTCAATACTACGACATTCAAATACAAGATCAACTCCATTGAAGTTGATTTACATTATTATTAATCAAGTGTTTTGAATTCTTTTTGTTTATTCATAAAGTATGCGCAAAATGAACAGCCAAAATAATAAGTTGGTTAGTTTAATAGTGTAAAATATTTGAATCCCAACAAAAGTTGGTGTGTGAGTTTTTAAATTTTTAAATCATAGTCAAATGTTCGGATCGAGAATTTATGTCTAAAGTCATAGATCTAAGTAATATGTTACTTTCGGTCATCCATTTTGTGCGTACTTGATGCATATGCAAAAAAATTCAAAACACTTCATTTTTAGTTTTAGTTACTTTAAATAATATAGATCAATTTTAAAGGAGTGAATCTTGTATTTGAATGTCGTAACATTAAATTTTGAGAAACATTTATTCTCAAATCATTCCAGAAGTAGCCAAGCCTATATATATCATGCTCAAAACATTTCAAAAGTAGCCAAACCTATATATATAGAGATAGACTTGTGTCATTCTGGAAGGATTCGAGGCTGAATCCTTCCAGTCAAATACAATCCTGCAACATCTAAATGTAAGATCCACTCCATTAAAGTTGATCTAAATATTTCAAGTAACTAAAAACCTAAAATCTTGTATTTTAAATACTTTTTGTCCATCCATCAAGTAAGCGTAAAATGGATGGCCGAGTTAGTTAATTTAACAGTGTAGAATATTTGAAATCTAACAAAAATTGGTGTGTGAAAGTTTTTAAGTGTTTGATTATGATGAAATAGTTAAATCGAGAATTTATATGTCTAAAAATATAGATTTAGCGATATGCTATTTTTGACCGTCTATTTTGCGCATACTTGATGGATGGGTAAAAAGTATTCAAAATACATGATTTTTTATTTTTAGTTACTTAAAATAATGCAGATCAACTTCAATGGTATTTAGGGGAAAGGATTCAGCCTCGTATCTTTTCGGAATGACACATTATATATATACACACACACAACATACAAACATGCATTTAAAATCAACATTAAATTATAAAAACTGTATATAACACTTTGAAAACAAATACTTTAAGTATTTACATGATTAATAAGAGCTTTAATTTCATTCTGAAAACTTAAGCTGTAAATAAAACCTCATGTAACTAAAATTAAATAAAAATATGATAAAAGTTTAAATTAAAATATTTTATCAATTAATAACATATTACTAACCTCGTGTAAATGTATTTTAAATGCTTGAGGAGAATAAATACCTAACTTTAAAAACCTTAAAAAGTATATTAATGATTTTTCTTATTTTAATAATTAATATAAATAAAAAACTAAACAGTGAAGATTTCAATATCAACCTTTAAGTCTTTATATGAAGCAAGCATGCTGAAAGAGATGGATTGTCTCCAAAGAACCTTCAATTAAGAACATAAATCTATAAATAAGATAAAATAATATGGGAAATTGGTCAGCAAAACAAATAAATCTGATAACTACTCATTGATGTTCAAACTTCTTCCTTTGCTTCTTAGTATGACCTCAAACAAATAAAATGAGATTACTAGTTAAAAGATTTTTATTATTTTGTTTCTTTTTTGGAGACAAAGAAAACAAGATTATAAAGTAATTGACTATGTTGAATATATATATTGTTTACAATTTCAATCTGGCTTTTTTTTAAAAAACGAAAAAAATAATCGTAATACATCCACGTACAAAAAATATACATACACTCATATATGAACGCACATGCATACACCCACATATATGTATGAATATAATCCTTTTCTTTGTGCGTGTATATGCACATAAACATTGAACATATATATATATATATGAGGAAGACTTGTGTCATTCTAAAAGGATTCAAGACCGAATCCTTTTCACTCAAATGCAACCTTACGATATCCAAATGCAAGATCCATTCCATTAAAGTTGATATACATTATTTCAAGTAATAAAAATAAAAAATCATGTATTTTGAATACTTTTTCGCCATCCATCAAGTAGGCACAAAATGGACGGCCTAAAATAGCATATTACTTAGAACTACATCTTTACTCGATCCGACTGTTTCATTATGATCTAAACATTTAAAACCTCACACACCAATTTTTATTAGATTTCAAATATTCTACGCCGTTGAACTAACCAAATTGCTATTTCGGTCGTCCATTTTACGCCTAATTGATGGGTGGGCAAAAATTATTTAAATATATGATTTTTTTAATTTTTAGTTACTTGAAATAATGTAGATCAACTTCAACGGAATGGATCTTGTATTCATATATCGTAGGGTTGTATTTGAGTGGGAAGAATTTAGCCTTAAATCCTTCTCGAATGACACAAGTCTCTCTCTCTCTATATATATATAACTATTGATGTATGTGTATACACACAAACACACATATTTGGGCATACACATATATAAATCCATAGACATACACATGCGTACACACATACACAAGTACATACACACACGTGTGTGCGCGTGTGTATACATACACACACGTGCGCGCGCGTGTGTATGTGTGTGTATATGTGTGTGTATATGTGTGTGTTTGCTTATGTATGTATATTGGTACCAATATTAATACATACATGCATATCCTTACACACATGCATACTTTGTAGATAAACCAGTGTTTAAAATCTTGATATCGGCCAATTGTTTTAGTATCAATATCATTAGTATCTTATATATACATAAATCTGTGTATTTGTTTGCATAGATGTGTGCATAATATATATATATATATATATATATATATATATATATATATATATATATATATATATATATATAGAGAGAGAGAGAGAGAGACTTGTATCATTTCAGAAGAATTTGAGGTGTCAAATCCTCAAATACAACACTACGACATCCGAATACAAGATCCATTCTGTTGAAGTTGATCTATATTATTTTACGTAACTAAAAATAAAAAATATGTATTTTGAATAGTTTTTGTCCATCCATCAAGTAAGCACAAAATGAACGACCGAAAATAGCAAATTGTTTAGATTTACATCTTTAGACATGCAAATTCTCGATCCAATCATTTCATCATATGATCTAAACAATTAAAGGCTTTTCACAATTAATTTTTATTAGATTTCAAATGTTTTATACTGTTAAACTAACCAACTCACTGTTTCGGTGTTCATTTTGTGCCAACTTGATAGACGGGTAGAAAGTATTCAAAATATATGATATTTAATTTTAGTTAGAAATAATGTAGATTAACTTCAACAGAGTGGATCTTGTATTTGAATGTTGTAAGGTTTATTTAAGTGGGAAGGATTCGGCCTTGAATATTTTCAGAATGACACAAGTCTCTTATATATATATATATATATATATATATATATATATATATAGACTTGTGTCCTTCCAAAAGGATTTGAGCCCGAATCCTTCCCACTCAAATACAACCCTCGTCATTGGAATAAAAGATCCACTCTATTGAAGTTGATCTATATTATTTCAAGTATCTGTAAACCAAATATCAAGTGTTTTGAATACTTTTTGCCTATCCATCAAGCGGCGTAAAATGGATGACCGAAAGTAGTGAGTTGGTTAGATATACTTTAGATTCTTGATCCGGCCATTTAATTATGATCTAAACATTTAAAAATCTCTGCAGACTAATTTTTGTTGGGTTTCAAGTGTTCTACACCGTTAAACTAACCAACTCACTATTTACGCCGTCTATTTTTTCTCTACTTGATGTATAGACAAAAAATATTCAAAACACTTATTTTTAATTTTATAGATACTTGAAATAATATAGATTAACTTCAATGGAGTAGATCTTGTATTCGAATGTCGGAGGGTTATATTTGAGTAGGAAGTATCCGGGCTCAAATTTTTTTGGAAGGACACAAGTCTGTCTCTCTCTTCTATATATATATATATATATATATATATATATATATATATATATATATATATATTGGCTTCTACTTTTAGTCGAATCAATATATAGTGGTAATATTGTATCAGATTTTAGTTGTTCAATATGACATTAGCCCTATAATATTGGTTCATATTGGGGCCAATATTACTGATAAGATTATTAATATTTATAAGATATTAAAGATATTGATACTCAAACCATTGGTTGTCAATACCAAGATTCTTAACACCGATCTACTTACACGTATGTGTGTGTATGGATGTGTATGTATGTGTGTATGCTTGTGTGTGTATCTATTTATTCATATAGACACACACGCACACACATATACAGTTAGATACATACATACACCATAAGAACATATATATGTATATATATACATACTTGATACATTCATACATGCACATAAATTCATACATAGACACACGAATAATTATATATGTACATGTATATGTATTGACACACACACATAGATTTGTGTCATTCTGAAAGGATTCGAGGCCAAATCATTCCCACTCAAATACAACCCTACGATATCTGAATACAAGATCCACTCCGTTGAAGTTGATCTACATTATTTCAAGTAACTAAAAATTAAAAATCACATATGTTGAATACCTTTTACCCAGCCATCAAGTAGGCGCAAAATAAACGGTTGAAAATAGCATATTGCTTAGATCTACATCTTTAGATATATAAATTCTTAATCCGAACATTTCATCATGATCTAAGTACTTAAAATTTTTACACACCAATTTTTGTTAGTTTTCAATTATTCAACACTGTTAAACTAACCAACTCATTATTTCAACCGTCTATTTTGCCCCTACTTGATGCAAGGATAAAAAGTATTTAAAACACTTGATTTGTTGTTTATAGCTATTTTAAATAATATTGATCAACTTCGACGGAGTGGATCTTATATTTGAATGTCATGGGTTTGTATTTGAGTGGAAGGATTCAGGCCTGAATTCTTCTCGAAGGATCCCAGTCTATCTCTTTATATACATAAATATATATATATATATGATATATCTATATTTATATTGGTGTATGTATCAATACCTGTATGCACATATATAGACACATTTGACCCGAATTTATGAGTCTAAGTCCTTAATATTGTATTAGATAGCTTATTTGTTGGACCTCAAAAATAGACTAATTTGTTTATTGGATCTATGATGCAGAACTAGTATAGAAGAAAAGAAAATTAAAGATAAAATTTTATAATTAGATAAAAATTAATTTGGGCCTCGAACACACAGGTTATCTCTCACCCACTCTTGTACATCAGCATACACAGAGATTCAAAATGATAAGCAAATCACCATGTTAAATAAAGAAGGTTTAGATCTTCCACTATCAAGGTTTAAGTAATCCACTATAACTTTTAATCCCAATCACAATCGATGTCGGACTAAAACAAAAGCTAAAGCAAATAACACAAATAAAAATAACTACATAAAGAAACTAAGCTATATATCACCCCATCTATCTAGCATGAATCCTTTAGGATCCAAATCCAATAATCTGATAAAATACTTTTACGGTTTAATTCACTTTATCCGATCTAAATAACCTTTTTCTTCCTAAATGCAATTTATATATGACTATTTGGTCATGTTTAAATTTGTCTAATACTTGTAAACAAAAAAAATTCATTGTAAGCAAGAAAACTTGCCAATTTCTATCTGATTGTTGATGAAAATTGGCATATTTGAATATAAATATAGAATTTGGATAGTCTAAAATCATGTATTTTCAAACTTATGTGAAAATTTAGATGTATAGTACCATAAATAATGATCAAATAGAAATGTGAAAAAGAATGTCTCCGTGAATTTTGAGACTTTTACTACAAAAGTCAACCCAAAATTATTTGAATAATGTATCAACACAAGTTTCAACATCCACAGTCAAGGAAAACTCCAACATATAAGAAAATCCATGGTCAATAACTTGCCATAAAAATACCAATACTTTAAAGAAATCTTAAATTTTCAAAGATGAATCCAGTTAAATTTTACATGTGATATGACTATCTATGTTGATGACTGAAAAAAAGTAAAGCTTTTCATATATTTGATTGTAAAAAACCATTTAAATATTATTTTAAAAAAATTGGACTATTTATTATTTTATTTGCTTTGCTCATAAAAAAAATGAACATAAAAAGGTTGTTCTAGTGCTTTCAGCCAAATAAACCTACATTATTGCGTGCTCCATCTAGAAATTCCTTACCTGATACTTTATGAGCCTCATAAAACTTGAAAAACTACTAGTAGATTAAAGGTTTTATTTGATGATGAAATTGATTTTACACATGCACGTATACTAAATGTGTAGAGAGAATAAGAGACAATTATTTTAGAAATTTAAGAAGCACAAAAAAGAATGCAAAAGAGATATTCTTAGGTATCTTACAACTCCTAATCTCAAAGCAGATATTTGTGGCCCCTTTTAGTACTACCACATAAACAAACTGATTTTCTACCACAAGGAGACCTGACATCACATAAGACATCTGCAATATGTCATCAAAGTGAAATTTACATCGGAAATATGTATCAGGTTGAATTTGACTGCAAACTCTATGAATAAAACATTAATCTAAGAATAAGAACTTTAATCTAATAACAAAAAACATTAATCTAATAATAAAAAACTTTAATCTAATAATAAAGACTTTAATCTAATAATAAAAATATTAGTCTAATAAAAATTAATCTAAAAAAGATTAATCTAATAAAAAAGATTAATCTAATAATTAAAAACTTAATCTAATAATTAAAAAAAATAATTTATTAATAAAAAATATTTCAAATAGTCTTGCAAGTAAGCTTTGCAAGTGAGTCTACAAAGTTGCAAGTGAGCCACGAAAGTAACTGTTTGGTCTACAAGTGCGCTTTACAATCCAATTTCAAACAAATAAAGTAAAATCATTTTGCGGCAAGTGGGCTTTGTACTTACAGCAAACCAAACAACTACCAATAACATGATATCAATCTAAAACTGCTTATCCTACACAACCTCATGGCAATTGTACCACCTGAGACTCTAGCAATATAAGATAACTACTGCTAATGATATTTTTCTCTAATAAAATGGGAGTACAAAAATAGGCGAGTTAAAACTAAAACCTCAGTAGTATCTTAGTGGATGTAAAAGTGATGAAACAATATCGTGATTATTATTAACTATAGAAAGAATTTGAATCAAGAAGGACAAAAGTTAAGATAGCATAAAAGTGACACAATTTTCTTAATCATCCATTGGATATTATAATTGGCGTGTCTGAAATGCAGACTTTTTCTACCTATAGAGCAAAAATAGGATCCAATTGGCATTGAAAGAAAAACAAGGACATGTTTGTGTTTTGTTTAAACTTAGGGACTAATTTGTCTTTATCTCACATCATTAATCAATTTCTCTAAAATTAATGTTATGTTGTAATTAGCTAACTATACAATGTTGATGCAAAATTTCTAGTAATAACTTCAGAAAAGAACATAGAACCAATAAATGTTGATGGAAGATTGGCCCCTCACCCTCTAGCCAAACTTAGCAGTTTAAATATTATATTTGTGCACACATCTCATAGTTTGGGTCTTACTCAAGTTATGAACCTTAGATATGCAAGCTTTTTGCTTTATTGTACAATCACACGTAATCATATGCTCGTTACCTTCAAATCCAAGTCAAGAAATGATATACATACAGAAAATAAGACAATATACAAGATAAACTTTAAGCTCAAATAAATAAATTAGTATTAAACTAACTATAAATATTAACAAATTGCAATATTTATTAGATTATTGGTGCAACAGGACACAAATATCAACAAGAGATGTGACAGAATGCTACTATGAATGCATGTTCATGCTGGTAATTCAAAATATCAAATTAGGGATACGCGCCATTGATAGCGTTCTTGACGTACTGGGTTCAGAATTTGGTTAATACTCGTGGTCCATGGCTTGTGTTTTTACTGGAAGCAAACCAGCAACATAGAAGGTATAGAGAATCAATAACTCTTGAGGCCTCCAAAAGTGGCCCACTAGTATTATGACCTTCAATACCAATGACGTAAAGTCATGTTTCCTAAATTCAATAACTTGAGCCTGGTATATATAGATATTTATCTCAAAAGTCTAAACCACAGATTTACCAGACCAAGGAATAAGGAAAACTGGGAACTTTTGCAGATCAAGACGCACCCGCTACCTGCTAGAATGCTCAACACTAAGACAACAAATTTCAATAAATTAATGAAAACAAGAAACCTATTCCCACAGAGGAAGGGAAATCATATAGATTCAGAAGATATCTGAACATCAATCACATAGGCCCATAAGGAGCGTGCCTTTAACATTGAAACTTTTTAATAAGGAACCGGCAGTAAAATGATTAAGCAAGTGTAACAGGTGTTATAAAAGGTATAATAAACATATAACTGAACCAAAAATACTATCGCCATATTTCTTATGAGTGAAAAAATAATACTGTCATAAGCATGGCATAAGGAAAAGGTTTACCACGAATGGGCAATTTACCTGTGATTCCATTGTAGCATCAGTGACTTCTCCATGCAGTCCAGATGCATTGTAGGCAAGAACATGCCTTCTAATTCGGTTCTCAAGAGAATTAAACTGAGTGAGAAGAAAAGTTCATTTAGGATAAAGTGAAGTCAAATTGAACAAGAATTTCTATTGTTGAGTGTAGTTACCCGGTCTTCGACTCTGTCATACACGAATCTGCAACTTGGTTCTGGCTGTGAACTATGAATGTGCATCTTTCACTTGGTTGGACTCTTCTAATGATATAATCTTTTCCGTGTTTTAAAGCTTTTGACTTCTTGACCCTGTCACCTGATTCTGAGCGTTGAAAGTAAATTGTGATACAAATTTGTTTATTCATTGTCTGAAAGGAGTTATATGATTATTGATCATTTTCGACTCTTTTGAGGATGAAGGCTTTTCATTTGTTGTAGGTGTTGATGCTGCGTTAAATGACTCTAAAAGTGGTTTTTCAGACAAACGGTTGGGTGTGTCAAGGAAATCTTCTTTGTTATTGTCAGGTTCCTCACTTAGAAGCCAGCACAAAATGACAGAAATTTAGTAAATGCAACTAAACCACATATAATCTAATAGAAGAATATGGTACAAACACAAGATGCACTGGCAAGAATGAAATTAACAGAAGTGGATAACATTTTCAGGAAGAAAGATAATGCATAAAACAATTAAGAAATGGAGAGTGTAGTTGTTGAGAAAATGCCTTAAAAAAATGTTCACATCTGGCCTTGAACATGTGACCTCTACAATCCATAACACTTCACAATATTCTATTTTGAAAAGGACAAAGCAGCCTGATAAACTGAAGGTAGAAACATACATATGGAGATTGATGTTATTGCACTCACATATCGATGTCATTCTTGAGTAGATGTGAAAGGTTCCTTCTTGATGAGTTTCACTTCATCTCATTCTGAATATGTGATAAGAACCCATCCATGTGAGAACTTTCTATCACTAGCCCGCTTAGTTGCCTGAACAAACAATACAAAGGAATAAAAAGTCTTTTATTCAGTAACTTTGATGTTTACAGGAGATTAAAGAGAACCCTTAAGAAGTTGCATGGGTTATGAAGATCAGTATTGAAGAATAGCATATCATTTACCAGGAAATTGAGAAATGACAGGAATGAGTCATGCGATTAATAAAATAACAGTTTCCCACCAATAACTTGCATATATGCAGCAAAATAAAGTCAATGCTTAGGAACAAGAGTTTAAGAACTGAAGTATGAAAGGTTGATGAGTACCTGTCCATTAAGAAAATTGCTGGCAGTTTACATTTCACTCTTCAATGTCATATTTGTACAAATTAATTGTTGAAATTACTCTTGCACTTTTCCCTTGTGTATCAGCAAATTTTCTTTTCTCCACTTCTCATAAACAGCAACTAGATACAGTGAAGGGAACATTGACAAGAGCTTATCTTAAGAAAATTATAATTTAAAAATGTACAAAGATATAAAATATTTCTTTGTTTTCTCCAATTTATTAGAAAAAACCAATTTCCTATAACTTGGAATTTGCGGTGGAAATAGTGTCCACACGAAAGTGTTAATTCTAATGACATTCCTGGTGTTAAAAGTCTAATATGAGAATTTGTATCAGTCAATGCCAGGATTGACCTCCAATATATGGATGAAGTCATTTTCTTGATAGTGCAAGAAAGTCATGCAGAAGACGAAAAACAATTTTCCTCCATGAAGCAATATAGAATTTTCAAACAATAGAAAAGTAGAAATACAAACCTTTTTTTGTAGTATTTTGAAAGATTAGATCAAAGAGAACAAATATTGGCTCGATGGCTCCTGTACCTTATTGATCAAGAGTAGTGCAATAGGCCCTCGTGGAAGCCTTGGCAGAATTGCAACCCAAAGAAAGATTGATGTATATTACATAACACAATCGATCTAATGGACATATTATTTGAGAGGGGGTGGGGGAATCAAACTAAGTTCAATATTATGTAAGTCCCTATGTTCTGATACTAAGAATGTATACATGCAGCCAGAGTGTGATGGTGTTACTTTTGTTACGTCAGGGAACCCACTAATTTGACAAATATGTATGCTTAGAGGCCATGTGATCCACCCCATGGACATATTATTTGGATAAGAGAAAAAATATTTTATAAAAAAAATTTTCATTGACAGTGCACTAGTTATTATTACGCAATCTTTTATAAAGCGTTGCATGTAACCATTCACAGCAAGGGTGAAGCTTAAATAAATAAACAAACAAATAAAATAAAGTTAAGACTAGGTCAACATTCCTGTGGAGTATTTGGGACATTCGATTGATCCAGGAGGATCTCGCAGCATCTAGGACACGTTCACGAAGAAGAAGCACACTAAATTCAGCAAATACCCAAGGAATTCAGCAACATTGACAAAGAAACTAGCAAGGAAGGAATAAACCATCCCAATAAAACCCGGACTTTCCAATTCAAAACAGGTATTGCAAAATCAAAAGAGATATATTGCTCTCAAACACAAGATTGAACTAAAATTCTGGTCTTCCAAACTAAGCCACGTCTCACCAGTTGTAACAAGGGCAAAATGAGGCCCATTTTGATGAGGCTTTGAGCGTAGTTTGAGGAAGTTTTGTGAAGGGTGTTTGATGCAAACAACAAGGGATGGGGGCCAATCTGGTAGAGATTCAGATTCAGGGTTCCAATTTCAATAGATAAAGATGAGACCTTAAATTGTATTCATTCAACAGTTTTGAGTATTTTGATACAATAAACATAAAAACGAGGTGGGTGATTTGCTCTTTCCACCAAAATCTATTATTGATTTCTTTTCATTGATTATAGCTACTTGCTAGAATTGGGGAAATAGAATTGACTATTATCAACACAGGTCATAATCAGAAACGAACCTTGTCACTGAATTGCAACTAATTTCCCATCAAAATCTGATATTTTGCAGACACTGCTAAACACCTCGGTTGCTGGGTTTGGAATGGAAAAAGAAATAAAAGAAAATCAAGAATGCAAGAATTGCCAGACAACCCCAATATGAAAAGAACATAACAGAAATAAAAAGAGAAAGAAATGGGATTGTCAATCTTTACTCATTCAAACCATGATTATTACCTTAATTAACAATTGGGTCGGTGGAATCATCAAGCACTTGCATAATGATCCGATCGGATAACCAGGAGAGGCCACATTCACCTGTTAACATCGACCCCAAAGGAACAATCAACATCTCCATCCATCGCAAACAAGGAAAAAATCAAAACTTTCACAAGAAAAATAAACAGGAAGGAGAAAGAAGAGAAAGGAACAGAAAAATGACCTCTTGATTTCGATGGACATAGGGATTTCTTCCCATCTCCAGATCATCGGCGCCTTGATTTTGCTTGCACCCAGATCACGAGAAAGGGGTTTAATTCTTCTTGATTTGGGTTAGGTTTTTGGTTTTCGGGGTTTCTTCTTGCGAAAGAGAGAGAGGGGTTTTAAAAGGGGTATTTAACAATGAGGCGAGTGAGGCATTAATCTAACGGTTAGCTTCATTAGCTTGAGGGTTAAGCGAACAATCTCTCCCCGCTGTCAGACACGGACAGATCTCAAAGCAGAGGCGGTTGAGCCCAACGGCTATTTTTTGGCTTTCTATTTTGGGGTTTTAGCACAAACGCCCTTTTTCTTTCAGAATAACCTATCTTGATATATAGCCTTATATTTTTGAATTGTTTTGCAAAACTCTTTTGTCAGCCATCATTCAATGAAAAATGAATTTATTCTGAATTATTATAATTAAATCGTACTTATATTAATTTTTATGGTTTACAACATGAAAGCTTAGCTCTATTTTATTAATATTAGTGATATTTTGTTAATCATATTTCTGTAGTTAATGCATATTAATTTCTATTTAATTAACTAGTACAATTATTTCTTGTTGGGATGACATGGAGCTTGACAACTTAGTTTTTTTTTCTTATGTTGCAAAAAATAAGTAAAGAATAATTCAATATCTTAAAACTTATTTTCTCAATTTTCATTGACTTTTAATTTATATAGGTCATGTTTGCAAAAGTCATGTATTGAATATACATAAGGCGAGGTCAAATATGTTAATTTTTAGAAAACATATCGGTATATATTAAAAAAAGCCACTTTTTAAGCAATAATGTAGCCAAGTCTTGAATTTTGGAACTCATAACCTAACTCTGTACTTTTATCACTTGTTAGTCTAGGATCAGAATCTCCCATAACCCAACCACATGTGCTTGCCACTAAGTCATGTCTTAGAGACACGCTTGTTTTGACTCATTATATAATACTCAGATTTTTAAAACCCTGATTAATATTTTAATTCCTGATTTATGCAATAATACTCGATAATTAGAAATCATAATTCGTATGGTTATAATTTTTTCATAAATATTGATAAATTAATTGATTTTGGAGAAGTGATTTTCCAATATAAATTTATATATATCGGTAGCATACATACATGAATAAAAGTAACAGAATATATAAGTATGTGTATATAATTATACATTGAAATGCATGTACAAATACTAAGCATTTGTATACAAGTAAAAATTATATTAAAATGGATATGACATTAGTGGAAGGGTGAGGTATAACTGTGGAAGTGAGGTGGAGGTGTGAGGGTGAAATTGGAAATTGTGTTGCATGGTGGCATTATGAGAAAAATCCCATATGAAGTATTTAAGGGGATGACATTCCTCATTCTTCACCCTCACACTCTCTCATACTACCTCTTCTCTATCACTCTTTCTCTCTTTTTCTCTCCCTCAAGCTCTCATACTCTCTCTCTCTCTTACACACACTTCAGCCAAGTAGACCAAAGGGCGGTGCTGGTCGTGGCGGCACGGGAGGCCATGTCTGCGGCACGGGGAGGCCATGTCTGCTGCACGGGAGGAGCAGCATGCAGTAGCTGCAGCCTCTCTCTCTCACTCTCTTGCTCCCTCTCTATTTTCTCTCTTGCTAGCCGATGTTAGAAGCAACGGCGGCCAGGGGGCAACGACGGTCGGGCAGTGGTGGCTGCCAGGGTGACGGTCGGGCGTGCGAATGGAGGAGAAAGAAGGTGGAGTTGTTGTTGTGTCTGAGTTGGGTTTCAAATTTAAACTCGAACCCAACCAGTTTTGAATCCGACCCGACTCGCCTTCAGAATAAAAGGTAAAAATTACTTCTAGCCCCTGATGAATAAGAGTATTAATTTCAGGACCTTGAAAAATTATAAACAGACCCTTATTATTTATAATCCTGGCCCGTTTATATCGATTTTGGTATTCGGGTGATACCTTGGCCATTCATAGTCGAATTTAGGCAATTCTCGAGAACGAGAGCTAATTGTTGGTAATCGGATCATGGAAAGTAGTGATCAAAAGAGATGGCTGAAGTTTCTTATCAATTTTGATTAACGATTAATTTAATGTATTTATTGTTGATAAATAAATAAATTATGATTATGAATTAATTATCTGATAAAGATAAATAATAAATTGAATAAGAATACATGTGATACATCGGTATTGATTGACACTGTTTGTAAACGGGAATCATGGTTAACTAGAACTTGACCTTGAGCGGTAAAATATTATGGCTATCAAGTAGTATGCATTATGTGTTTGGTATCTCTTGGATACTATAATAGTTCCTAAGAGGCACAAAAATGAGTTAAGAAGTGGTTAACTTATAACTAATTGGTGCCTTTATTAATTGATACCCTGTAATATTCCTAATTAATAATACTGTATTAAAAAATTATTTCAATTTACTACTCATCATTATTATTGACTAATTTATTGTTATGTGTATAAACACATGTGTATACATACTACGTATTTATGATCATGATTTGTGGTTATGCAAATATAAGTATGTATTGTTTTATAAATTGTTATTACCATTATTTCCTACCAATATCTTTAATGACTGATTTTTCTATTACTATCATTATTATTATTGATTGTTATTATCATTAGTAAATTGTTATTATTATTATTATTTCATTAAGGTTATTATTTTTACTATTGTTATTAGTTATTATTATTATTGATGATGTTATTGTAAATTATTATTAATTTTATTAATAATATTATTATAAATTTCGATTGTTGTTATATTATTAATTACCATTAGCTATTGTTGTTATTATTATTACTAATATTACTATTGGGGATTATTGTTATTAATAATATTATTAAGGTTATTGTTTTATCTTAATTTCATCTCCACCCGTTAACCTTTAGCCCATACCCATTAACCCAAATTCATTTTCAAGTCATGTAAACCCACCCTATTAACAACAACCCTAAACCCATTACCCAATATCTACATCCTAATTAAAAACCAAATCCTAACAACCTATACTAATCCAAACAACACAATCCTAATCACTATCCCTAATCTACTCTAATCACCATCTCTTTCTCAGATCCCTTTGTTGCTGCCCCCTCTCTTCCATCTCCATCCTCACAATCGTAGCACACCACCACCATCAACTCCACAACCAAGCTCCATGACCCCATGGCCATGCTGTCGCCACCAACATACTCCACGCACACCTTCTCCGTGGCAACCGAACCCTCCACGGCCTTCTCCAACTCCACAGCATCTCCACCCCCTCCTTGTCTGCATTGAATCCTGGCCGAGCTTCACGGAGAATAGCACCCCGGAGCCCACGGTAGCGCAACCTCCTTGGTGCACACCCCCTACCGCAACCCAAGCCGTGATGTCTCTCTCCCACCTAGAGGAGCTGATCCCTTTGCTCTCCTCTCTGGGCTCCACCTATCCCCATGACGGCTACCCCTCCATTTTTCTTTAGCCCTTGTGCTTCCCAGCACAACCCCATGAGATCCTCTCCATCTCCACATCCACGGGTTTCCCCACTCTCCGCGAGCACCTGACACCCTCTACGACTTCCTGATCTTCTCCGTGAACACTCTAGTGAGCTATCGACGCCCTTTGCGGCCTCTGTCGAACCATCGGCGTTGTCCGCGAGCTTCGTTGTCGATGGCCATGCCTCTCTTTTGGCTATTGTGTGAGTCTCTCCCTCCCCTATCTTTGTCTCTTTCCTTCTCTGTTAATTTACAGTATCATGTAATAATGTGTGTTTGGTGTGAATTAATATGTGTGTTGTGTTTTTCTTATGTGCATGCATGTGTTTTTAATGGAGCTAGTGTGTGCGCGCGCGCTTTAGTGGATGTGCGTGAGTTTAATTCCGTGTGGGTGTGTGCATGATTATGTGAATATATGTGTGTGTGTGTGTGTGTGTGTGTATGTATATGTATGTATGTATGTATGTATATGTATGTATGTATGTATGTTTGTATGTATGTATGTATGCATGTATGTGTATAGTTGTATATGTATGTATGTGGGTGTACACGTGTGTGTATACACGTGTGTACATGTATGTATGAGGTATGTGTATGTGTATGGGTGTATATTCATGTGAGTTCATGCGTTCGGTTGTGTGGTGCAGCGATCCGGACCCGTTCGGTGAGATCTGAACCCGTTACGGGAGATTCGAATTGGTGTTCGTTGTGGACTCGTTACAAAGGAGATTCGAAGACCGACCTATGAGATGATCCGGAGATTTGTACTGGTTCATGCAGTGAAGATCAGACGGCGATTCAGATGCAAAATCGCGTCATTTCATGTGAGTGTTTGTTCTTACCTATTTTCTTATTTACCATTATCAGTAAGCATCTATATATTACTTGTATCATTTCATGTGACCGTCTGATTTATTTACCAGTTTGATTACCTGTATCACTTCATGAGGCATCAGTGAGTATTAATTTTATTTATTTAGTTGATTTGAGTGATTATCAGCGTCATATCATGTGTTGGTAGTTTGTCATTATTGGCTTAAGCCTTGTATTAGAATACCTTAGACTGTGACTTGATTCGATCTATTGATTGGCTGGACGAGTTCATATTTGAGCATCAGACGTATATAGACCTTGTATTTTGATATTGAGATATTAGACATATACCACTTCATGAGTAGATGATTACCATTTTCGGATTCAGATCTAATTATAATAGTCTATCTATGGGATTGATCTTGAGATGCTTGGTTTGTGATTATGATTGAAATGTATATTTTATATGGAGTGTTTATCAGACTTAATATTTCTTCATTTGGTGATAATTAAGATTAGGATTCATTTGGATATAGAGGACAAAGTAGTTATGATGTTACTTTATTAAGGGTATAGAATTCTTGATTCTTGGATCGGTACATGGACTTATTTACAGATGGAGTTATTCTGAGATTTATGTTCTATTTATCGGATCTTAATCAGATTTAGATCTGAGATTTGATTGGTTCATGATGGTAGTTATATGAGTAGATATCTGGGTGACATTATCAGCAGATTTGATTATTCTTATTGATGATAAAACAGGTGAGAGTTTAGTTGGATATTGATGATTGAATAATTTAGAGATTCCTTATTAAAAGAATGAGATCTTATATTTGGACTTGTCAGTAGACTCGATTGAGTTGGAGTTGACCTTGGGTTGAGGAGTAGACGTAAATTGAGATGACTTCACCTGGTGCATGTATATACCTAACTGATTAGTTACTTGAATTTCTGGATCTTGTAATTGAGTTTAATGGAAGTGAGAGTGTATGATGATCTTAATCAGATCGAATACTGATGATTGGTTATATATAGATGAGTATGACTTTGACGATTTGAGTTGATTGTATATTATTGCCTGGACTACTATTCATGCCAGCATGTCATTACTCATCCTAAATAACATGATTTACCTGTGAAACTTGACTAATTATACATGTTATATACCTAATACCATAATGTCCATGTTACCATAATTGCTGAAAAAAATATTGTGTACAGTAATAACACCCTTATATTATACTTGTTATTTATCCTGTTATACTAGTATCATGTTTACTGACATTATATATCCTGTCATACCGGTATCCTGATTACACATGTTGACATGTTATCGTGATTATCACCAAGTTATCTCAGTGATCTAGGTAACTTGTACATTAAATAATCTTGATAATCTAAATAACATGATATTAAACAACTTATAATTGGATTGGAAAAATTGATGGAGGAGACATCGTCTGTATTTTGGGTGGACCTAAGATATAGGTTGCACAACCGAAAGAGGGTTCCACTGCAAGTTTCCCGTGGGGTGACTAACACCCTAGTCCTGTTCTTGTTCTTGTTACATGTTACCTGACTACCTTGCGGTAGGTCCTGATTCAGCGCCAGGAGTCTGGGTCGTGTTTCAGGTATGCACGGGACCCACCTAAAACATGGACAATTTCTTCAACCGATTAGTTTCAATATCTTAGGACCCTAATGACACGTGTAGTAGGCGTAGCATAGGATGCGTCTATTATATGTGACAATTAGTGTTCGCTGACATAATAAATAATAATGAACTGTTTATAGTGTACCATGACTCGATTGTAATCACAAGCATATTGTACATAACGTTCTGATAAAATATCATTACTAATGCACATATGCTATGTTAGACACCCGATAGTACTATGATATGATTGCATATCTAGTTCCGTTATCGACTGCTTTATTTACCGTCTTTTTATGTTAAAATTATTATTTCGTCTTATTTTGTATATTTTCATCATCTGTTCACACATTATATGCACGCGCACCTTCCCTGTTATTTTTATACATTCACTAGGAGTTCTGATTTCCTAGATTTGCACATTAAGATATTAGATGTTTCATGTTATCGATCAGGTGTTTGATAAGACCGGACATGTTGCGAGGAGCTGGAGTTTCTCTCTTCTTGATTATTGGTATTCCTGCTTTTTTATTCATGTTATTCCTTGATTTTCGCTATATCACATCTAGTCACCCTGTTTAATTCTTGTTCATATGCTATCATTGTATTAGATATTTATATGTCATATTCCAGTGATATTGATTTATCGTAGCAAATTTTATAGCTTTTTCGGGTTACTTTATGCTTAACGTGTATACCTGGGGTATTCTCCTCACGTATATACAATGCCGACTCTTGTCGCGACTCCGTTTCCACGTATTTTGGGGAGTGGAGCGTGACAGGATTTTCTTAGTATCAGAGCCATGTTTACTCAAAGGAGATCTAGTTCTTACCGGTAACTTGAAACAAGCTATATTGATACTGCAATAAATATATAATATTCACACGATGATATTGAGTCCACTTGAGAATTGATCGTCCTCTCATTGAAAATCCATCCATTTAATCTTTTGATATCCCTGATTTCAACTCTTCTTCTAGGGTGATCTTGGTCCATCTTGATTCTTATTCTTCTTCCCAATTCTATTTCTTTAATCTTTATCTCTTGAGTTTTTCACTCCATGTTGAACCCATAGCAGAGATCAGAGCGCGCAGCGGAAGCGTAGTGGACCCATGATGCAGTGAGAGTGACATGGATGCTTTATTTTTCTCCTTTAACTTGATTTTTATCATTCCCTACTTTATGAAAATTTCAACTACGAAATTTTTTATAAGATGGGTAGAATGTAATATCCCTAATTAATAATACTGTATTAAAAAATTATTTGAATTTACTATTCATCATTATTATTGACTAATATATTGTTATGTGTATAAATACATGTGTATACATATTACGTATTTATGATCATGATTTGTGGTTATGCAAGTATAAGTATGTATTATTTTATAAATTGTTATTACCATTATTTCCTACCAATATCTTTAATGACTGATTTTTCTATTACTATCATTATTATTATTGATTGTTATTATAATTAGTATATTATTATTATTTCATTAAGATTATTATTTTTACTATTATTATTAGTTGTTATTATTATTATTTATGTTGTTATTGAAAATTATTATTAATAATTAATAATAATATTGTTAATTTTGATTGTCGTTATATTATTAATTACCATTAGCTATTGTTGTTATTATTATTACTAATATTACTATTGGGTATTATTGTTATTAATAATATTATTAAGGTCATTGTTTTATCTTAATTTCATCTCCACCCATTAACCTTTAGCCCATACCCATTAACCCAAATCCATTTTCAAGCCATGTAAACCTATCACATTAACCACAACCCGAAACCCATTACTCAATATCTAAATCCCAATTAAAAACCAAATCCTAACAACCTATACTAATCCCAACAACACAATCCTAATCACTATCTCTTTCTCAGATCTCCTTGCCGCTACCCTCTCTCTTCCATCTCCATCCTCACAACCGCAGCACACCACCACCGTTAACTCCACAGCCAAGCTCCATGACCCCATGGCCATGCAGCCGCCACTAATACACTCCATATACACCTCCTCTGTGGCAACCGAACCCTCTACGGCCTTCTCCAACTCCACAACACCTCCACCCCCTCCTTGTCTGCTTGAATCCTGGCCGAGCTTCACGGAGAATAGCACGCCGGAGCCTATAACAGCACAACCTCCTTGGTGCACACCCCCTGCCATAGCCCAAGCCGTGATGTCTCTCTCCCACCTGGAGGATCTGATCCCTTTGCTCTCCTCCCCGGGCTCCACCTACTCACCCCATGACCGCTGCCCTTTTATTTTTCTCTAGCCCCCTGCGGTTCCCAGCACACCCCTATGAGATCCTCTCCATCTCCACATCCATGAGTTGACCCTCTCTCCGCGAGCATCTCAACATCCTCTGCGGCATCCCGATTTTCTCCGCAAACACTCCGGCGAGCCGTTGACACCTTCCACAGCCTCCGTCGAGCCACTGGCATTGTCCACGAGCTTCGTCGTCGATGGTCATGCCTCTCTTTTGGCCGTTGTGTGAGTCTCTACCTCCCATTCTCTTTACCTCTTTCCTTCTCTGGTAATTTATAGTATCATGTAATAATGTGTGTTTTGAGTGAATTAATATGGGTGTTGTGTTTTTCTTATGTGCATGCATGTGTTTTTAATCAAGTTACTGTGTGTGCGCGCGCTTTAGTGTGGACGTGCGTGAGTTTAATTACGTGTGGGTGTGTCCATGATTATATGAATATAATATATATATATATATATATATATATATATATATATATATATGTATGTATGTATGTATGTATGTATGTATGTATGTGTGTGTGGGCATATATATAGTGTATATGTATGTGTATACTTGTAGATGTATGTATGTGGGCATACACATATGTGTGTACACGTGTGTACGTGTATGTATGTGGTGTATGTATATGTACGGGTGTATGTTCGTGTGAGTTCATGCGTTCGGTTGCGTGGTGCAGCGATCCAGACCCGTTCGGTGAGATCCGAACTCGTTACGGGAGATTTGGATTGATGTTCGTTATAGACCCGATACACGGGCGATTCGAAAACCGACTCATGGGATGATCCGTAGATTTGTACCGATTCGTACAGTGAAGATCAGACGGCGATTCGAATCTAAAATCGCGTCATTTCATGTGAGTGTTTGTTCTTGCCTATTTCTTATTTACCATTATTAGTAGGCATCTATATATTACTTGTATCATTTCATATAACCATCTGATTTATTTTACTAGTTTGATTACTTGTATTACTTCGTGAGGCATCAGTGAGTGTTCACTTTATTTATTTAGTTGATTTGAGTGATTAACAACGTCATATCATATGTTGGCTTAGGCCTTGTATTGGAATACCTTAGACTGTGACTTGATTCGATCTATTGACTGGCTGGATGAGTTCATATTTGTGAATCAGATGTATGTAGACCTTGTATTTTGATATTGAGATATTAGACTTGTACCACTTCAAAAGTAGATGATTACCATTTTTGGGTTCGGATCTAGTAATGATAGTCTGCCTATGAGATTGATCTTGGGATGCTTGGTTTGTGACTGTGATTGGAATGTATATATTTTATGTGGAGTGTTTATTTGACTTAATATTTATTCATTTTGTGATAACTTAGATGAGGATTCATTTGGATATAAAGAACAGATTAGTTATGATGTTACTTTATTATGGGAATAGAATTCTTGATGCTTGGATCGGTACATGGACTTATTTAGAGTTAGAGTTATTCTGAGATTTATGAATTATTTATCGGATCTTGATCAAATTTAGATCTGGGTTTTGACTGGTTCATGATAGTTGTTATATTAGTAGATATCTGGGTGACATTATCAGCAGATTTGATTATTCTTATTGATAGTAAAATATGTGAGAGTTTAGTTAGATATTGATTATTGAATAATTTGGAGATTCCTTATAAAAAGAATGAGATTTTAGACTTGGACTTTTCAGTAGACTCGATTGAGTTGGAGTTGACCTTGGGTTGAGGAGTAGGAGTAGCTTGAGTTGACTTGACCTTGTGCATGTATATACCTAACTGATTAGTTACTTGGATTTCTGGATCTTATGATTGAGCTTAATGGAAGTGGGAGTGTATGATGATCTTAATCAGATTGAATAGTGATGATTAGTTATATATAGATGAGTATGACTTTGAAGATCTGAGCTGATTGTATATTATTGTCTGGATTACTATTCAAACCAGCATGTAATTACTCATCCTGAATAACATGATTTACCTGAAAAACTTGACTTATTATACATTTTATCTATCTGATACCATAATGTCCATGTTACCATAATTGCCGGGAAAATATTGTATACGGTAATAACACCCTTATATTATACTTGTTATTTGTCCTGTTATATTGGTATCTTGTTCACTGACATTATATATCCTGTCATACCGATATTCTGAATATACATGCTGACATTGATACAGTGATTATCACCGAGTTATCCTAGTGATCTAAGTAACTTGTACATTAAATAATCTTGATAATCTAAATAATATGATATTAAATAACTTATACTGAGATTGGGAAAATTGATGGAGGAGACAACGTCTGTATTTTGGGTGGACCTAGGTATAGGTTGCGCGGCTGAAAGAAGGTTCCACTGCAAGGTTCCCGTGGGATGACTGACACCCTAGTCATGTTCTCATTCTTTTTACATGTTACCTGACTACCTTGCGATAGGTCTTGGTTCAGCGCTAAGAGTATGGGCCATGGTCCCGAGTATGCACGAGACCCACCTAAAGCATGGACAATGTCTCCAACCGATCAGTTTCAATAACTTAGGACTCTAATTGACACGTGTAGTAGGCGTAGTATGGGATGCATCTACTACATGTGGCAATTGGTATTCGCTGACATAATAAATAATAATGAACTGTTTATAGTGTACTCACGACCTGATTGTACATATCGTTCTGATAAAATATCATTACTGATACACGTATGCTATGTTGGACACGCGATAGTACTATGACATGATTGGACATCTAGTTTTGTTACTGATTGCTTTATTTACTGTCTGTTATGTAAAAATTGTTATTTCAGTCTTATCTTGGTGTATATTTTCATCATCTATTCACACATTATATGCCAAGCGTACCTTCCCCTTTATTCTTACACATTCACTAGGAGTTCTGACTCCCTGAATTTGCATACCCAGATATTGGATATTTCATGTTATCGATCAGGTGTTCGATGAAACCGGACATGTTGCGAGGAGCTGGAGTTTCTGTCTTCTTGATTATCGGTATTATTGCTCTTTTATTCATATTATTCCTTGATTTTCACTATATCGTATCCAGTCACTATTCATATTCTTATTCATATGCTATCATTGTGTTAGATATTATATGTCATATTGCAGTGATATTGATTTATCGTAGTAGATTTTAAAGCTTGTTCAGATTATTTTAGGCTTAGTGTGTATACGTGGGATATTCTCCTTGCGTGTATACGTCGCTGACTCTCATCGCGACTCTGTTTCCACGTATTTTGGGAAGCGGGGCGTGACATACCTTGTAAATACTGGTGCGTGCACAAATATGTATGTTTTATGTATATATGAATGAAATGATCAATTTGGGAACCAGCGGAAGGTAACGACGGAGTATGAATAGTTAATTTTATTGATTGATATGCGAGATGCTTGGGTACTTGTGTTATTTATGTATATGTTATGATATAGAAAAGCATATGGATAATTTGTTGGTTGATTGATCTGTGATGTAAGCTCTTGCAGTTACAGATAAGTATATATATGTGGATGTAAATTGTATGTGGGTATGTGAATGATGAATTGACGAAGATATTGGCGGAAGTTTATGTGTTGTATCATTCATGGAGGAAGGAGAGTGCGAGTGGGATAGAGTGTTGTATCCATTCATGGAGAAAAGGAGGGCGAATGGAATATATTTGTTTATGTTTGATATTAATTCATGGAGGAAGAAAAGTGCGGATAGTGTACATATGTGATATATGTGTAAATGTATTTGTATCCTAATTGTGTACCCAGTGTGTTTCATATGTGCAGTGTTGTGAATATTATAGATCATAATTTGTTATGTAATTAATATATCCAGAAAAACATAAAAAAATCACTGACATGATATTAAAGTATTGATTCACCCTAATAATAAAAGAAATCTTGTTATTTGTTGTTTACGAACATATATCAAAAATACTGAATTATGACTGAAGTAAATTGATAAGGTTAGTTGAGACATCTATGTTCACTTATAATTTAGATAAGTGATCACGTATTTTCTTTTATCATGTATACTACACAATACTAATACCATGCTGAATTATAAATTTAGATTAACTTCACTCACTGAGATGTAAGCTCACACCCTCTTAGATTATGTTTTTAAGGTAAAGACTAAGGCAAGACTTGACTTAAGACAAGGATGTAGCATTGGTAGAACACAGAGTACCCCTCGTGCGAGTCCACCCAGCTGTTTGATTATATTTAAATACTTTGGTTATATATATATATATATGTATAACTAGTTGATATTATCGAGTAGAACAGATAGTTGATTATGTACAAGTGGGTTCAAAAATATATAATACATGTGTCCTAGTTGTATCTAAATAAGGATTTGAGTTGGTTTATATTGAATTGTGATACCGAGGGGTGTACCTTCAATTATGTAATTATATTTTATTATTAAGATAGAATGTTGAGTTGAATTTATATGTTCCAAAACAAAGGATTTATAAGTAGGTAATGTCAACTCAAAATTTCTATTAATAGGCCGATGTTGGCTGAAATTTAAATGTTGTATCAGGACAGACTCCTAATTATAGAGGAGATGCTGCCAAAATTTTTGATAAATTTGGAGATGATTATGAAGGTTATGTAATGGATTAATTTAATTCGGTGATTAAAATCTGGGACCGTTACACATTAGCTTAGTAGTTCGTTTTGTGACTACTAGATAAATGAGGGAAAAACTCAAAATTATCTAAGTTTTTTGTACGCTCAAAATAACGTAGATCCCCTTCAACAAATATATCGCTAAAATGAATTATGTTTTAGCATATATATTCTTTTGTTTTAGCAATATTACATATCGATCCTTATTTTATTTGTATTTTCCTATATCTCTTTATGTTTTTGATATAGTTTGCAGTTATACTTTTATGTTAGTTCAGAGTTAGTGGATCCCAGTTAATAAAGATTCAAAATGAATTAATTCAGATAAAATCTAACAAACTTTTCTCATGTGAATAAATTTACCTTCTACACATAACCAGCTGCTATCTTCAATGTTTTTCTTGTCTTGCTCTCATATGTCCTCTCCCTTTAGTCTTGGTCTTGCTGTAAAGTCTTAACCCATTGTCGAAATTATTTTGATCTCTATCTGCTGATTTCTACTGGCCATATAAGTTTTGGGTATCAGTAAAGGATTCTTAACAATTTTTTCCTAACATTTTGAATGAGAATCTTCTTTAACAATTACAGTAAAATAGAGGAACTGAAATAAGATGACCAAGGCACCAGTAGCGTTGTATTCACAGTTAATCATATTCGTATAGACATTTGACATACTGGCAGAGCCATGCAACGAGGAGCATGAGAGATTTTTAGTCATTGACGTGGAAGACCGTGCATGAAAATGGCTTTGTACCCCTATAATCATAATTAGACACATTTCAACAAATTATAATCAAGAGCACGATAGTGAAATATTTTATAATCTAAGACTTCTCATTGCTATATCCTGTGTGATTTTTCATAAGTAAAAAAAAAAAACAAAAAGTTGCTGTGTTTTGAATCCGAAACTTCTCATAGCCTAATCCTTTCTTACTACCAGAAAGTAAAAATAGACTAATCTTGTTGTGACTTTAGAAACTGAACTTGAAACAAGAGAATGACATGTCACATGTGCGTCCGACTCATGCTTGCACTTAGGGATATCAAATGAGCCGGGCCCAACATGGCCCGGGCATGGCAGCCCCAAGGGGCGGGTTGAGCCGAGCCCGCTCCGCCTGCCAAACCATGACGGCCTGACCCGGGTCGGGCTCGGGTTCCCTTTAGAGAACTCAGGTACGACCCGCGACCGAGCCTGATTATTTATTAAAAAAAAAATCTGAAAATAAAGATCTAAAATTCCTAAGTTCATGCTAAATTTTAAAATTTCTAAATTTTTAAAAGCAAATCCTGAAACTTCCTAAGTGAAAATCTTGACAAAGAAAAGTACAAGTTATGAAATGAAAATGTAAATTTTTTTTATTAAATGATCCAATAAAATGGATAAATAGATACAAATACATTTGAAGTATAAATTAAAAAAATTTAAAATTTATCATTCATAAATTAAAAAAATTACAAGTCTTCAAATATTTTATCATACATAAATTAAAAAATTATAAAGTCTTCATTCATCTTCTAGGGAGTGTTCTGGGGAGTCTTCGATGAGATCGTCAATTATTTTATTTTGACTTATCTTTTATGTATCTGGTCAATCTTTCCCGCATATGGTCATCTTGATTGCATCAGACGCTAGACGGTTCCTCGTATCAGTTAGCACTCGATCACCTGCACTAAAAGCAGATTCTGATGCTACTGCAGGTGTCGAAGGAGTTAGTAAATTACGTGCCAAGATAGAAAGCACATGACAAGCTGATACATATGATTTTCACCATAGCCGTTGTGGGAGCAGTTGGGGGTTCGTAAAATTTTTTTGCAAAACCCCCTCGAACGGCTCTCTGAGCCTTGATCCACATATCATGTGCCCCAACGGCTCAAAGAGCCATTGGGGTAGGCGGACCGTGGGCCGCTTTATCCAAATTGGTTCGGCCCATGGGGAGCCAAACCCGACCCGGGCCCGTGCCCAAGCAGACAGGCTCGTGCGGGTTACCGGGTTGGGCCGATCCAGTTGACATCCCTACTTGCACTATAGTCTATAGCTTGCATGAGGCCCACAACCCACACGTGTGAATATTAATGCAGAATTGAGTCTAGAGAACTGTGGTTTGAGTTTTGCATGCGTGATTCATCCCCATAGAGCCTTCCAATCAAATACATGACTTTGGGAGCTCTCAATCATCAAAACAAATGCCAAAGAAAATAATTTGCAGCATTAAAAATTTGATCATCATTTTTGAGCTTCTTGCCTCTTCTTGGCCAACTTGCTTGAAAGAGGCTCCTTCCTAACTCATAAGACATTTGGAAACCAAGGGAGGTGACATAAAAGAACATTATTGATATTTTAGAAAAAATATTACATTCTCTGACCTTTCTTGGCTCATTTTGTAGTGTTAATTGTTGCATCCAAATGATGGAGTTATTACTGTCTATTTTTCTCCTGACAATCTAATTCGACACATCAAGTTCTCCCTTATTCTCACCTAAAATATTTTTTAAAAACATTTTAAATAGTAAAAGAGGGACTAAACTATATTTCAATTATAATTGAACTGGTCAAGGTTCAATTACACAAGGTTACAATTTGAATGTGATTAAACATGAAAAACAAATGACATGCACAGAGTATTTCTTGAAGCAATTTTTGGCGACGAAGAGAGTCTCATTCCAAGATTTGAGTATGTAATATCCCTAATCTATAATACATGATTTAATATGTGTATATGATTTGTATTAAGAGAATTATTATTATTTCATGAGGGTTATCATAACTAGTTGTTATATATTTCTATTATCACTATTGATTAATTTAAGCTATTTTAATATGTAATTGTTGTTGTTATTATTATTACTAATACTTTCTTCATTTTCATTTCCCAAACCCAAAGCCAAGCCTACTACCTTTTTCCTATTTCCTTTATTATCTCTCATTTCTATTTTTATTTTCCAAGCCCAATCTATGAGCCTAGGCCCGCCCAATTGAGCCCATCTATCCTATGTATAAAACCATCTCCTCTTCATCTCTCACCGACAGCTCTCCTACCTTAACCCTAGCTCACGTAGAGCCAGCCACCATACTCCTCTCCCCTCCTCCCTTTCCAACCATCACTCCCTAGGTTATCAAGGCCACCGGACAACCTCTGCATCGATCGCCTATACCATCCCATTTCTTCTCCATCTCCTTCTTCTTTAGCTTCTTCTTCTCCTCCTCCATGGCCAAACCTAACCCGCAACAAGAGACCCAACCCAAGTGCACATTTCCAAACCCGTTAAGAAAATCCAGGCCTGATATTCAGTTTCGTGTTCACATCATTTTCCGGCCATTCGGAACCTGATTCGAGAGATTCTGGAAGCATTGGAATCGTGGAGGAAAGATCTAAATATTCGCAACAACTTAGGTGAGTGTTTAATTTATTTGTTTATTATATTTGTGTATTTTATTACATTATTTCATGTGAATGTTTTAAGCTTGTAAATGTTCTATTGTGTTTTAATTATTATACATACTTAATCATGGTTCATGCATGTAAATCACTTTCATGTTCACTTATATTCACCATAAATGTTTTGTTTACCGAGTGTTTTTATCTTTTCAAAACTTCTTTATTGTTTATTAAAATGATTTTTGATAACCTATTTAAATATTCAGCAATTTAAATTTGTTAAATAAATTCGGACGTTATGAAAACTGTAAATTTTCATAATTTAGTTCTATGTAAAAATTATGATTTGGATTATCAGTTTATGCTTGCATCTGATCGTATGGATATTTATATATTTAAATGAATTATTTCTAATTCAGAAAGTTAACTCGTTTGAAATCATTAAATAATTATTCTTCAGATACTTAAACATAATTATAAATAGTAAAAGTTTCCTAAAAATCATATTTTAAATCTTGCATATCATAGTGAGTGCTTTCCTCATTAAGTCTATTTAAATAAATTATTTTCACCATATTTAATAAAAGTGATATTATTTATACATGTTGGTATTCTTATTGATTTAATATTATTTATTTAAAATACTTACCCTATTTTCTATTGTGTAAAAGTGTATAGGCAATTACAACTTTCATGATATAGATTCTTATACAAGTAATTGAGTATTTGCCCTAGATTATTCTGTTTGTGCCTACATATAAATATTATAAATGTTTAAGTAAATAATTATCAATCTTTTTCGTGAAAAACTTGACTGATTGTATATGACATTTACCTGATAACTATACTATCCATGTTACTAAAGTCACTGGGGAATATTTTTATACGGTAACAATATCATGTTTATCCTGTTTACTGACATCATGTTATACCGATATACTGATTTTACTATTGATATTGTTACCGTGACCATCATCGAGTTATCCCAGTGATGTAAGTCACATGTACCTTATTGATAATCTAAAGAACAATGATATTAGACAACTTGCACTGGGATTGAGATAATTGATGGATGAGACATCATCTGTATTTTCGGTGGTTCTAGGATACAGGTTGCGCAGCAAGATAGGGTTCTACTACAGGTTTCCCAAGGATAATTGACATCCCATACTGTTATTGTTATACCATTACTGTAGTATCTGGCGGTACGACCTAGTTCAGCACTAGGAGTCTGGGCCGGACCCACCTAAAACATTGACAATTTCTCCAACTGATTAGTTTCAATAATACAGGACCCTGATTAATACATGTAATAGGCGTAGTATGAGATGCATCTACTGTATGTGACAATTGGTGTTTGTTGACATAATTAATAATAAACTGTTCATGATGTACTGTAAATTGACTGTGTTCACCTGTTACACATATGCTTTGATAGACACCTGACACATGATTGTATAATAGATTGACCTCATATTTTTAAGTTATTTACTACATGTTATCTTAATATTTGTATTATGTCAATTGACATCATAGTGTACTATAGTATCTTCTTATTACTGTGTTATTCATGTTATTTCTTTATCTAGTATATTTTCATGGTAATAACATAGTATGCTCACACGATAGATGCACATGCACTTTCCCTCATTTTATGTACTTATTTAGAGTTTTCTTACTCTCCTGAATTTGTACATCTAGGTGCATGTATATTCTTTTTTTTACTGATCTAGTATTTGGAGAGGATCACACCTGTGCTAAGAGGAGCTCGAAATTCTCTTTACTTGAGTACCTATTTTTTATTATCTTCTCATGCCTTCATTCTTATTGATTTCCAGTGATTCTCTATAGATTGGACTCAGTAGTTGTTTTATTTAATTTACTTGTAGAATAATGTTATCATGTATAGAAATTTATATATCATATTGTAGTGTTAGGATGTTATTTAGTAGATTATGTAACCTATCCATGTCACTTTAGGCTTAGCATCTATGCGTGGGTATTCTCCTCGTGTATATTGTCACAGACTCTCGTCATGCTCCGCTCTAGCATTTTAGGAAGCGGGGCGTGACAGGGTTTTCATGGTATCAGAGCTAAGTTTACGACTTGCGAGTTGACTTTTGACTTGCGATTTTCATAAGAGAACCTAGTTCTTATCTGTAATTTAAGACAAGCTATATTTATACTGCAATATGCATATATTATTCATACAATGACATTGAATCCACTTAGGAATTAATCGTCCTTCATTTAAAAATCCATCTCTTGAATCATTTGTTCTTGATTCTAACTGCCCTTCCAGAGTAATTTGGATATTCTTGTTGATTCCAGTTTCATCTAGATTCTATTTTTCTGATTTTGACTCTTCAAGACTGACCACTCTATTCCAAAGCCGACGACAGAGATCAGAGTGGGCGCAACGCAAGCATGGTGGATGCATAATGCACAAAGAAGCAACGCGAGAGTGAGAAGATGTCATATCCCTTCCTTGATTTCTATTTGATTAGTCCCTAATATTGCATAATTTTTACCACATCCTCACGTTTGTTTTATATAAAATATTGCTAATAATGATTTGCTTGTGTGATCTGAGGTCCATGGTGTGGAATGAAGAAGATCACCCAAAATCACCATTTAATGGATGATTAAAGGCCTACAAGATAGACATTGACCTTAGAGGGTGATTCTATCAGACGTGGGTGCTCAAATCTGAAATCTAAAAGGTACAACTGATTGGGGACCGAGGCGTCAGCGCATAGCAGGCGGCGCTGCGTGCGCCGCTCTGGTACGGTCACGAAAACGTGGCTTTTGTCACATTTTCACGGCCGTACTGGCACGGCCGCGCCAGTGCTTTAGGCCAGGGTTTGTCCCCCTGGCCCTCTTTCTCTTGATGCCTATAAATACCCCCTTGGAATTCTTCAGAAGGAGATATCCAGAGTTTAGAGTTTTGTTGTTATTTTATTTTTAGGAGTTGTAGTTGTTTTATGTTTTCTTCTTCTAGTTTAGTTTAACCATTAAAGTGAAAGAGAGAGAGTGTGTATAAGTTGTGTTTGAAGGTGACAAGTTTATACAAGTAATACTTCTCTTTCTTCTTTCCATTACTTGGTGTTTTCATTTGCTTTTACTTTCTTGTTTTAGCATAATAATCCTTTTCTTTACCTCTTCTCTCTTGCTGTTTCTTTTCTTACTCATGTCTTGCTAACTCTTTTATTGCATGGCTAATTAACTACTAACCAGCAATTCTCTAACAATTTGATTGATAACTCAAATGAATCAATAGTGTCAAATAAGCCTTGTGCAAACAAGAGTTATGATATCTTAAAATGAGGGTTCTAACTCTAACTTACTTTCAAGTATTCACTTTCTTATATTTCTTTCTTAACGGTTTTTGATGATTTATAGATTGTAAACTTTACTTATTTTCGTAAGTTAGAGACATTCCTATTAATTTTTGCCGATATCATTAGTGCACTTGTTTTTTCCCTTATTCTCGTCCTCAATTGGATGTTGATATGGGAATGTTCAAGTTTTTACCGTGTAAAACTAAATTAAAGGAAGAACTTTCATTCGATCTTCAACGTGAATAGTTCTTATGCATAAGGGTTATGCTTGTCTATGATCCATTGTGAGGCTACATTTTCAAAAAGTTAGATATTAGTGGGAGCACTTAGAAGAAAATTAGTCATGCATTTTTACCTTTAAGGAAACTCATCTTTACAATCATCAACCAAATCCAAGAAATTTTTGAAATAACACTTGTTTTCTTTTTCAATTCTTTATTTGAAATAAGGAACTCTTTTTTTACTTTGAACAAAGAAGCCGCACCAAAACTTTCATCGCTCTCCCTCCTTGTGGATACGACTCGTATAGCCACTTTGCTATTACGGAAGAATCGAAAAAGTAGTAACATCGACCATCACTCCTTTACTTATTTTTGTGCTTGCTTTTTACCGATCAAATTTTGGCGTCATTACCGAGGAGGGAACGACTTTATTGTTCAATACTAAAGATTCTTCTTTGTTTTCGTATGTAGGAGAAGTGCTAAGGAGCTAACTATTACGTGAAGTAAGAGTGGTGGCCAAAGATATTGCACGAGGAATTCATTTGCCCTCAGAAAATTCATGTAAAAGCGAATTTTTCCGATTGAAGTACTAACAAAATCTCTTCTGCATGGTTGCCAAAATCGATCAAAAATTGCTTTCTCAAGTTTTTAGTTCACTTGTATGCTTCACCTTACACATTTGTAATAAATTCAACAGAAATCCATTTTGTTGCTAAATTGAAAATCGGATTAGACTCTTGCATTTAGGGCACGTGTCTATTTCAATTCATTACAATTTCTGCTGAAGAGTGCTGGAGAAAGCTACGTATGCATACCATATAGAATGGGACCGACATTTTGGAGTGATTTATTGCTTTGAATGTTATCTTGTTGTGAATATACTGTACACTTGCACAATTGACATTAAGGGCAAAACCCAAATAAACAAGATAAGATGAGAATTTCATCACTCTTTCTTAGCCCAAAAACCATCTCTAAATGCACTCACAATCCCAAGCCTTAACTAAAAATTGATAGATGTTGGCCCTAGGGACATCTTGGACTCACTAAGAGATTAATCGAGAGTGAAAATTGCAAGAATTATGCTCCTGTAAAATGGGTGTCTAAGAAAGAGGATTGAGAGGTTAAGCCTCGATAGCTCCGTCGTTTGGCGTAATTAAGTCCTGAGGCTCACCCCCAGATATCTCCCACCAGGTTTTGCCCTTTTCTAGCCGATTAGCTTGTAGTCGAGTTCCTGCAACAACCTCCCCCAGAGAATCGACCAGTTAGAAGTCGTCTAGGTCCTGGTACCTTAGACTAAGGCTTGGTGATTGTTTCTGTTTCTTTTTATATTTTATTCTTTTTGATTGTTTGTTGTCTATACGTTGTTTGTGGTGTGCTGCATGCAAGAGTGGTGAGAGATCATGTAAATTCCAGATTAATTAGAAACACTTCTCTACCCTTACATCCAGAACTGGTGATGGCATTACTACAGGACAGGCTCTACCCGATCAGAACCTCACTACCATCTTATATAAAACTTCTTGAGGTGAATGGAAATAACTTTGAGTTAAAACCCCAATTCATAAATAATCTTCCAAAATTTCACGGTTTAGAATCGGAGGATGCATACTTCTTTGTTAGGAAATTTGAGGAAGTATGCCTTATGATGCGCATACCCCAACTAGGAGACGATGTCATTAGGTTACGTTTCATTCCCTTATGCCTAAAGGACCTATCTAAGAAATGGTTATATAGTTTGGCTGTAGATTCAGTTACAACGTGGGACGATTTTATCAAGGCCTTCTTGAAGAAATTTTACCCAATCCACAAGACTGCCCTCATCAGAAAGAGTATCATGCAGTTTAGCAGGAACAGAGCGAATCATTCTGGAGATACTTTAAGCGATTCAAAGATCTCTTAGCACAGTGCCCTCATCACAGCATAGAGAAATGACGTCAGTGCCAAATTGTCTATGATGGTTTGGATTATTAAACAAAAATCTTATTAGAAACCATGTGTCAGGGAGGGTTCTTACAAAAGGATGAAAATTAGGGTTGGAATTTTTTTGAAGATCTAACTGAGAAAACCTACAATGGGTGCCAACCTCAGAAAGACTAAGGAATTTACAGTCCATCGCTTCAAAAGGAGGGCTCCTATCCTTAGAATCATCCATAACTGCTGAAGCTAAGATCGCAACCCTGATGAGGAGAATAGAGACTCTAGAAACAAAAGAGCCAGCCAATATCAACCAAATAAACCCACCACCAATTCACAATCCAAATTGTTCATACTGTCAGGTACAAAGTCATATTTTTGAAGAGTGTCCTATTTTTCAGACTCACAAAATACCGCCAGAACACATGAATGTGGCCTACTCACGGCCGCAACACAATCCATACTCGCAGATGTACAATCCCAATTGGAGAAATCACACAAATTTCTCTTGGGTCCAGAATAATTCTCCCAGGCCAAATTTCCTCAATAATCTTCACCATCCCAATCATCAAGCAAATTTTCCCAGTCAAGCTCCATCTTCCTCCTTTTAAAGTTCACTAAGAGAAAGCAATTCAGTAAATTGGAAGAGAGAATGGAGGCTTTTATAAAGTCCCAAACTGCCTTCATACAAAATTAAGGACAAACATTGAGCAACCATTCACAGGCCATATCGAGATTGGAAATGCAGATGAGTCAATTAGTTAGCTCTCTAAGTGAAAGACCAAAGGGTACTTTACCTAGTCAGCCGCTAGTCAATCCTAAGAATTCCAATCAAAAGCTTATGAAATTCAGAATCCTCAAATCAATCAGTGCAATGTTGTTCATACATTTCGATCAAGAAAGAAGGTGGACAACCAGCTCTACCAACAGAAAATCCTACCCACATTGATCCTGCTCTTGTCACATCTGCCAGCTCCTCCCAATTTGCTCTGTAAACGTCTGATAAGGACACAGATGCTGAGGAAGTTCAGAAGCCTGTAGCACCCTTTCCTAATAAACTTAGGAACAATAATAAAACATGTACATGAAAAAGATACTTGAGATATTTAATCAGGTCAAATTGAACGTGCCTCTTCTTAACGTTATCCAACAAGTCCCAGCATATGCAAAATTTCTTAAAGATATGTGCAGAAGAAGAGAAAGATGAATATGCCCCAGAAAGTGTTCTTGGTAACAAATATAAGCGAAATTCTGTCTGGTCCTATTCCGTGAAATACAAAGATCCCGAATGTCCTACAATTTCTTGCACCATAGGACAAACAAAAATTAGCAGAGTACTCCTTGATTTGGGGGCAAGTATCAACTTGCTACCTCTCTCAGTATACGAGCAACTTGGGTTGGACGAGCTGAGTCCAACTCGAGTCACTATTCAGTTAGCAGACCGATCTATGAAAATTTTCAAGGAAAAAATCACAGATATCCTTATCCGGGTCGGGGATTTCATCTATCCTGTTGACTTCATCTTACTTGAGACCAAACCTGTGTCAAATCCACATCTCAAACTTCAGTCATCTTAGGGCACCCATTCCTTGCTACAGCCTATGTCATAATCAACTGTAAGAGCGGGTCCATGCGATTGACCTTTGGAGATATGACAAAGGAAGTCAATGTTTTCAATCTTGAAAGACAACCCAGGGATATAAATGATTAGACTTTTGAGGTCAATTTCATTACGAATTTGACTAGTGAGCATGAAGAAAGCATAAAGATGGAAACATAGAGTGAATTTGATCTGGAGTCTGAGGATTTCAATCTGAACCAGATCATAGATTCGACAGTGGATAGGGCATCAAGCCCAAATGTATCTCATCATAGGACCGAAATTTTAGATATCACCTCTAATGAATCAACTCCTTCTCTAGAGTTAAAAGTCTTACCTGAACACCTCAAGTACGCCTTCTTTGGCAGAAGAGAAACCTTGCCAGTCATCATAGCATCCCATCGACTGGGCAATAGGAGGACAGCTTGATGTCTATTTTGAAGAGACATCGGGAAGCCATTGGATGGACAATGAAAGATATCAAGGGGATAAGTTCAACATAGAATTCATTTAAATGATGAAGCGATTCCCAGGAGGGACCCACAGTGCAGACTTAACCCACTTATGCAAGAGGCTATAAAAATAGAAATTTTGAAACTATTAGACAAGGGGATAATTTACCCCATTTCTAATAGCCAATGGGTTAGCCCGGTTCATGCGGGCTCTAAGAAAACTGATTTTACGGTGGTAGAGAATTAGCATAAAGAGTTGGTACAAACAAGACTGCCTACCAAGGTTCGTGTTTGTATTGACTATAGAAAGTTGAATGCGGCCACTCGTAAGGACCACTTCCCGCTACCCTTCATCTACCAAATGCTTGAACGCTTGGCTGGACATGAGCACTATTGTTTCCTAGATGGGTACTCGGGATACAATCAGATCCCCATTGCTGTAGAAGACTAAGAGAAGACTCATCCATCTGCCCATTTGGAACCTTCGCCTAATGATGCATGCCTTTGGATTGTGCAACGCTCCGACGACATTCCAACAGTGCATGCTCAGTTTGTTCTCTGACATGGTGGAATATTTTCTAGAGATTTTTATAGACTTTTCAATCTACGGAGATTCATTTGATCAGTGTCTTCATCATCTAGAGTTAATTCTAGAAAGATGTAAGGAAAAGAATCTAACTCTAAACTGGAAGGAATGTCACTTCATGGTAGAGATTTTTAAGAGAGGAATTAAAGTTGACAAGGCAAAATTAGAGGTTATTGCTAAGCTTCCACCACTCAAAAGCATCAAGAATATTAGATCCTTTTTAGGGCATGCTGGGTTCTACCGACGGTTTATTAAGAATTTTAGCAAAATCGCTAGGCCCTTAACAAATCTACTCGCAAAGGACATGCGCTTTGATTTTTAATAACGTATGTTTCAAATCATGGGAAAAGCTTAAGCAAGATCTTGTATCTGCCTATTATTTCTGCTCCTGATTGGGCACAACCGTTTGAAATCATGTGCGATGCCTCTGATTTTGCTACAGGCGCTGTTCTTGGACAGCGCATTGATAATAGGCAGCACGTGATTTACTACTCGAGTAGGATCCTGAATGATGCCCAACAGAACTATACAACGATCGAGAAGGAATTCTTGGTCGTTGTCTTCGCGTTAAAAAAATTCTGGCCCTACTTGGTAGGATCAAAGACTTTGATTTTCACGGATCACTCAGCTTTAAAAACCTCATGACTAAGAAGGAAGCTAAAGCCTGATTGATTCGGTGGATTCTTCTGCTTCAAGAGTTTGATCTGAAAATCCATGATAAAAGAGATATAGAAAATGTGGTACAAATCATCTGTCAAGAATTCTGAATGCACCTATAATACAAGCTCCGATCAATGAGGATTTCCCAAATGAGCACATCCTAGCGATTTTCAAGGAACCAAGGTATGCTGACATAGTCAACTATCTGGCCACAGGAAATTACCAGCTGAATGGGCAAAGCAAGACCAGTGTCAATTCTTTGCCCAAATATGGTACTTCTTTTAGGAAGAGCCGTATCTCTTTAAGTATTATCCTGACCAGATTATTTGACGATGTATACCAGAAGAAGAACAGAGTAGTGTGCTCAGTTTTTGCCATGAACTTGCATGCAGAGGACACTTCGGTCCCCACAAAACCGCAGAGAAAATTTTATAAAGTAGATTTTACTAGCCCACTTTGTTAAAAGACTCATTCCACTTTTGTAAGTCATGTGCAAATTGTCAAAAGACTGAAAAAATTTTGAGACGAGACATGATGCTCCTAAACCCGATTCTTGAAGTTAAAATTTTTGAATGTTTGGGGTATTGACTTCATGGGACCATTATCAAATTCCTTTGGCAACCAGTTCATCTTGGTTACAGTGGATTACGTCTCGAAATGGGTAGAAGTCGTGCCTACTAAGACCAATGACAACAAAGTGGTTATCAAATTTCTCAAATAAAACATCTTCTCCTGTTTTGGCACCCCCAGCTATAATTAGTGATAATGGGTCGCATTTTTACTATAGAGTTTGAAGCTCTGATGCGAAAATATTCCATCAATCACCAGTTATCCACTCTGTATCATCCCCAAACAAATGGTCAAGTCGAAGTGACTAATCAACAAATCAAGCTTATTTTGGAAAAGACAGTTGGACAAAATCGAAAAGAATTGTTGGTCAAGCTAAATGATGCGTTATGGGCTTACCGAACTGCTTTTGAGACAGTCCTGGGGATGTCTCCATATAGAACTGTATTTAGAAAAGCCTATCATCTGCCGGTCGAGTTAGAAGACCGAGCCCTATGGTCTATTAAGCAACTCAATTTCGATCTGACTAAAGCCGATGAACTAAGGAGATTGCAGATCTCAGAGTTGGAGAAAATACGAAATGAGGCTTACGAGAATGCACAGATCACAAAAAGCAGAACTAAAATTTTTAATGACCAGATCATCAACCGGAAAAACTTTGCCCTGGGGGAAAAGTTTTGCTATATAGCTCGAGGCTTGACATTATCGTGGGAAAACTAAAAACTTGTTGGTCTGGACCATTCATTGTGTGCACTGTCTTTTCACACGGTGCTGTGGTAATTTTCGATCCAAAAAGTAATAAGAAATTCAAGGTGAATGGGCAAACACTGAAGCCATTCTTGACCACTAGGCCTGAGTCACAGGCTAAACTTGTACTAAGTCTTTTCGCTCCGTCGTACACATGACCATAGCCGTCCACACACCACAAATTAAATAATAATAATAATAAAATATATTTATATATATTTAAATACAAATATAAATAGAAGTATAAATAAAATAAAGATTAGAGGTTCTTTATAATTATTTATATAATATAGCCACCCTTTGTATACTTGTGAATTCCCTTTTACCCTAGGGCTAAAATAGGAACCCCCTGTAGTATATTGAGGAAACGCTTAGGCATCGCATTCGGCCGACCCGAGCACGTCGGCCGGCCCGAGTCGGCGGAGACGGTGATATCATTTCTTTCCCCTATTTATTGCATTCGCATTTACATGGCATTCATTGAAGACAATGCATTAGATAGGTGTGGGGGGGGGGTGCTAACATTCTTTCTTTTCTTTTTACTTTAAAAAAAAACCTTCAGAACGAAAAAAGAATCTTTACATTCTTTATAAAAATACCAAAAGGTTGTAACAATTAAGGGAACCTTAGTAAGAAATCTTTATTTTAGCCTAAATAAAAAAGAAACATTGGTTTGACTAAGAGTTGGGAGGGACAAGGAAAATAACTCATATCTTTTATTTAGCTTTAGTAGAATATGCATAAACCCCACACATACGCTTGGGATTTAGAGACACAACTTTGAATAACACACATACACAAAAAAAATAATAAGCTGGTTAATTGTGCCTTAAGAAACATGATTACTCACGCGTAAAAAAAAATAAGTAGATCTTGATTTCGTAGCCTACTCTACTTGCATATTTGACCCGAGGGGCGTTTTTTCACCTGGTGCCTTAAAACCATCTGGTTTGGGAGTCATCGGTCTGATATGTATTACATGAATAAAGTAGAAAGCCTAAAGAAACTAAGAATAAACATCTAGATAAATATTAATAAAATTAAATAATATTCAAAGTTGAGTTAAGAAATCCCAAGCACATCACACTTACACATGATGCATATCTATTTAAGCAAAATAACATAATGAGTTAGAAGTATAAGATCCTTTATAAATTCAAAGAAAAACCATGATTTCTTCTTTATGAAAGCTAAATTACTGGAGGACTTATAAGGGGTAGACCAAATTCTTATAATCATTTGGTCATTTTTACTTAGATAATTAAACATTTTTTTCTTAAAAAGGTTTGCTTACAACTAATATTTTTCTTCATTGGATTTTGTGGGTGCAATCCGCTGAAAACCCTCAGGAAATATCACTCCTCCTCTAGGAAAAATCTAGAGGTTTAAAAGCTTATTGCACATGCTCAGTGCAATTGCGTCACCTATAAAATGGTGTAATAATTCTCCTGTTTCTATTTTACTCGGGATGAGCAAAAAGATAAGTGTAGGGGTGTGATTAGTCTCTAATATTGCATAATTTCTACCATATCTTCATATTTATTTTATATATACTATTGTTAATAATGGTTTGCTTGCGTGATCCTAGGTCCATAGTGTGGAATGAAGAAGAAGACTCAAAATCACCATTTAATGAATAATTAAAGGCCTACAAGATAGCCATTGATCTTAGAGGGTGATTCAATCAGACCTAGATGCTCAAATTCAAAATCCAGAAGGTACAACCGATAGGGGACCAAAGCTTCAGTACACAGCAGGCGGCGCTGCGCACGCCGCTCTTGTACATCCGCGGCCGCGCCAGTGCTTTGGCCAGCGTTTGCCCCTGGCCCCCTTTCTCCTGATGCCTATAAATATCCCCTTTGAGTTCTTCAGAAGGAGATATCTCGAGTTTAGAATTTTGTCATTAGTTTGTTTCTAAGAGTTTTAGTTGTTTTATATTTTCTTCTTCTTCTAATTTAGTTTAGCCATTAGAGTGAAAGAGAGAGAGAGTATGTACAAATTATATTTGAAGGTGACAAGCTTATACAAGTAGTACTTCTCTTTCTTCTTTCCATTACTTAGTGTTTTCATTTGCTTTTACTTTCTTATTTTAGTATAATAATCCTTTTCTTTATCTCTTCTCTCTTGTTATTTCTTTTCTTACTTATATCAAGCTAACTCTTTTATTGCATGGCTAACTAATTACTAACCCACTAATCTCTAACAATTTGATTGATAACCCAAATGAGTCAACAATGTCAAACAAATCTTATGCAAATAAGAGTTATGATATCTTAAAACGAGGGTTATAACTCTAATTTACTTTCAAGTATTCACTTTCTTATATTTCATGCTTAACGGCTTTTGATGATCTATAGATTGTAAACTTTACTTGTTTTCGTAAGTTAGAGATATTCCTATTAATCTTTACCGATATCATTAGTGCATTTGTTTCTTCCCTTACTCTCGCCTTCAATTGGATCTTGATATGCGAATGTTCAAGTTTTTGCCGTATAAAACTAAGTTAAAGGAAGAACTTTCATTCGATCTCCAACGTGAATAGTTCCTATACATAAGGGTTATGCGTGCCTATGATCCATTGTGAGGCTACATTTTCAAGAAGTTAGAGATTAGTGGGAGCACTTAATAGAAAGTTAGCCATACGTTTTTACCTTTAAGGAAACTCATCTTTACAAACATCAACCAAATTCAAGAAAATTTTGAAACAATACTTGTTTTCTTTTTCATTCTTTATTTGAAATAAGGAACTCTTTTTTTTACTTTGAACAAAGACGCTGCACCAAAACTTTCATCGCTCTCCCTCCTTGTGGATACGACCCGTATAACCACTTTGTTATTACGGAAGAATCGCAAAAGCAGTAACATCAACCATTACTCCTTTACTTATTTTTATGCGAGCTTTTTGTCGATCACTATCCTATTGTGCCAACTCTCATTTCATGTCTATTCATTATCAATTTTGATCGACTTTGATTTTCTTTCGTCATTCCCTGTCTTATTGAAATTTTGAGGATGAAATTTTTGTAAGGTTGGTAGAATGTAATATCCCTAATCTATAATACATGATTTAATATGTATAATAGTATTTTAATATATGTATATATGATTTGATTAAGAGAATTATTATTATTTTATGAGGGTTATCATAACTAATTGTTATAAATTTCTATTACCATTATTAATTAATTTAAGTTGTTATTAATAAGTAATTGTTGTTGTTATTATTATTATTAATAATTCATTTTCATTTACCAAACCCAAGGCCAAGCCAAGCCCACTACCTTTTTCCTATTCCCTTTATCATCTTTCATTTTTATTTTTATTTTTCAAGCCCAATCTATCAGCCCAGGCTCGTCCAATTGAGCCCATCTACCTATTTATAAAACCATCTTTTCTTCATCTCTCTTCCACAACTCCTCTACCCTAACCTTAGCTTACGCAGAGCCAGGTACCGTACACCTCTCCCCTCCTCCCTTGCCGAACGCCACTCCCCTAGGCTGCCCAGGCTACCCGACAACCTCTGCATCGATCGTGTACGCTATCCCCTCTCTTCTTCATCTCCCTCTTCTTCAGCTTCATCTTCTCCTTCGTAGCCAAACCTGACCCACAATAAGCAACCTAATTGCATAGTTCCAGACCGTTAAGGAAATCCAGGCCCGATAAGCATCAGTTTCGTGTTCGCGTCGTTTCTCGACCATTCAGAACCCGATTCGGGTGATTCTGCAAGCGTTGGAACCATGGTGGATAAACATTCGAACAACTTAGGTGAGTGTTTATTTGATTATTCTATTTGTGCATTTTATTATATCATTTTTATGTGAATGTTTTAAGCTTCTAAATGTTATTTTATATTTAAATTATTGTTCGTGTTTAATCATGGTTCACGCATGTAACTCACTTTCATGTTCACTCATATTCAAAACAAATGAATTGTTTAGCGAGTATTTTTATCTTTTCAAAATCTAGTTATTGAAATGATTTTTGATCACCTATTTAAATATTGGCAAATTTAAATTTGTTCAAGAAATCTGGATGTTACAGAAACTGTAAATTTTCAAATATAGTTCTGTGTAATAATTATGATTTGGATCATTAGCTTATGCCTGTATCTGATCGTGTGGATATTTATCTATTTAAAAGAATTATTTTTAGTTTAGAAAGTTAAATCATTTAAAATAGTTAAATAATTGTTCTACAGAAAAGATATTTAAAATAATTATAAATAGTAAAAATTTTCTGACATATCATATTTTAAATCTTGCATATCATAGTTTCCTCATTAAGTCTATTTAAATAATTTATTTTCACCATGTTTAATAAAAGTTATATTATTTATATATGCTGGTATTCTTATTGATTTAATGTTATTTATTTAAAATACTTACTCTATTTTCTATTGTGAAAAGTGTATAGGCAATTACGACTTCCTTGATTTAGATTCTTGTACAAGTGACTGAGTATTTGCTCTTTCTGTTTGTGCCTGCATATAGATATTATAAATGTTTAAGTAAATAATTATCAACCTTTTTCGTGAAAAACTTGATTAATTGTACACGATATCTTCCTGATAACTATACTATCCATGTTATTAAAGTTACAAGGGAATATTTTTTATACGATAATAACATCATCCTGTTTATCCTGTTATACTGATATATTGATTTCACTGTTGATATTGTTATCATGACTATCATCGAGTTATCCCAGTCATTTAGGTCACAAGTACATTAATTAATATTGATAATCTAAAGAACAATGATATTAGACAACTTACACCTAGATTAAAAAAATTGATAGAGGAGACATCTGTATTTTGGGTGGTTCTAGTATACAGGTTGCGCAACAAAGATAGGGTTCCACTGTAGGGTTCCCGAGGATGACAGACATCCTATACTGTTACTGTTATATCGTTACTATAGTACCTGGCGGTACAGCCTGGTTCAGTACCATGAGTCTGGGCCATGGTCGTAGGTATGTACGGGACCCACCTAAAACATTGACAATATCTCTAACCGATCAGTTTCAATAACATAGGATCCTAATTTACACATATAGTAGGTATAGTATGAGATGTGTCTACTGCATGAGGCAATTAGTGCTCGCTAACATAATTAATAATAAACTGTTAATGATTTACTGTAAACTGACTGTGTTCACCTGTTACACATATGATATGATAGGCATATGTTACACATATGCTTTGATAGATACCTGACACATGATTATATAACAGATTGATCTCATACATTTTAAGATATTTACTACATATTATCTTAATAATTGTATTATGTCAATTGACATCATAGTGTACTAGTACACTATCTTCTTATTCCTGTTTTATTTATCCTATTTTTTTTATCTAGTATATTTTCTCGGTAGTAACATAGTATGATCACACGATATATGCACATGCACTTGAAAAACACCTAGAGGGGGGGGTGAATAGGTGTAAGTGCTAATCCTAAAACTAAATGCAAGACTAAGTGCGCTAAATGCGGAAGCTAATGCAAATCTTGAAACACACTTAGTACAATCAACAAGTGTAGCCGAATTCCCCGTGAAGGGCTCTGAACTAACTCCTCTTGATTCCCCTTGAATGGGTTGAGGTGCTAAGTGAAGCTCTTGTTGATTAGGTACAAGTGAGGCACACACAAACAACCAAGCATATAAGAATGAATAGCAATATGAAATAATGCAAGGCAATATGAAATATGCACAACACAAGCAAATATGATATGATATGAAGTATGATGCTTTGCACAAATTGTAAAAAGAGAGAGTTAGAGAGACAATGGATCAATCGCAAAGATCAAGATATGTTTCGAGGTTCGAGCACCTTGCTCTACATCCCCGCCTACACCACCGTGTAGGATTTCCAATCCACTATCTCCCACCGAGGGAACCTCTACCGAAGAGGATTTGTTACAACTCTAAGAGTACCAAACTCCTCTCTCAAACAGCCACTAGGCCCGTAGCCAATACAACAACCAATCCACCTCACTCTAGAGGGATACAAACCAACAACCAACTCCACCTCACCAAGAGGGAGCAAACACCAATCTCCACCTCTACCTAAGAGGGAGCAAACCAACAACCCAATTACACAACCTCAACCTCTACCAAAGAGGGAGCAACCAAGAAATGAAGGGTTTACAATAAGTGGTCTCTTTCAACCACAAACCTCTTTCCTTTTTCTTTTTCCACAAAAACAAAGATCCTAATAGATTAGGATAGGTGATAGCTCAAGTGTGAAAAACTAGGTGTTTTTGGAAACAAGCAACAAAGAAAAACTAATTGGGAAGTCTCTTGTAAAAGATAGAAAATGCAAGATCAAATCAAAATCCCAAACCTAGTTCTCTTTGATTTTCCAAAAACCCAAAACAATAAGAATTGAAAGATTAAAGCCCAAAAACACTTTTAAAAACTTGTTTTAAACTCAAGAAAACTAGTATTTTTTCTCTTGCAAAAACCTTAGCCAAAAACCCAAGAGAAAGGGCTTTATATAGGCCAAAACAGAAACTAGCCGTTAGAGCTGAGCTGGTAACTCTGACAGGCTGCGGTCGACCGGCCCGGTCGACCGCCAACGGTCAGAATATGACCGTTGGGCAACTGCGATCGACCGGCCCGGTCGACCCAAACAAACAGAGAGCTCTGCTCTCGACGCGGTCGACCGGCCCGGTCGACCGTCTCAGTGACTCCAAACGTGCACAGATCTGTGCACGTCCGGTCGACCGGCCCGGTCGACCGGACTTCAGCCAAGTCGACTAATAACCTGGCTTAGTCGACTGGTTGAGTCCTGGACCTGAAAACTGGGTTAAAAATATTTTATAAAAATCTTTTAATACTTCTAAAAATCACCAAAAATATTTTTATCATATTATATCAAAACTCAAACAAGTGATAAAAATTTCAAGACATGTATCAACATATTCAATTCATTTTCGAGTCTTGCAAATTTTATCAAAAACAAAACTTGTATTTTACCAAACTTGATTTTTCCAAAACATGAATAGGATAGTCAAAATAAGTTTGTCTAGTAAGTTTAAAGCATGTATGTATATTAGAACATATCTAATATACATAAGAATAAAGTAACTTATTTTGATCTATTATCCATGAAAACTCATATCGGTTAAAACTAAAAACCGAAAAACCAATATCCAAACATAAAACGTGTGTGTTTTATGCACTTGAGCATATCAACTATACTAAGCTTTACAAATGAATCTAAAACACACTATCTAAAGTATGGATACCTAAGTCTTCTTGATGATCTTCATCTTCAAGTAGACTTGCTCCAAAACTCCATCCAAGGGCTAGGCAATGTGTGATCTTGAAGTTTTGGCCCTGGAATCAACATGAAAAGCTTCTAAACTCCTTGTTGAAGCTAATCACCAACTAATATCTTGGTTAATGATCTGAAATTTAAGCAACACAAGATTATTAGCAAACATAACTACATGAGTTAATCATCATCAAAACTAGAGTGGAAGGCCTTTGGGCCAACAATCTCCCCCTTTTTGATGATGACAAAACTCATGGAGTTATATATGCATGGATTAAAGTTAAGCTTCAAAGAAGCTCCCCCTTAACTCATGCATAAACAAATAAATAAAAGATATGCAATGAATGTACATAAACATGTATGCATCAATATGCATAAAACGAATAAACATGTTCTAGAAGCTCTAGTTACCAATTAAATTAATAAAACATTAACAATAACACTAGATGCTCTAGATACCAATAAAACATCAATAAAACTTAATATATGCAAAAACATAAGTATGCATATATAAAACACTAATCATTCTCCCCCTTTTTGTCAATCATCAACAAAGGGGTAAACAATCAAAACAATAAATGAGGGGTAAAAATCTTTCTCCCTTTTTGTAAATCAAAACAATAAAACAATGTTCTCCCCCTTTTTGTCTAAAAAATAAAAACAAGGTCAATAAGGGGTGACTATAAAAACATGATATCAATTAAACATATGTCAATGAAGCATCTTGATACCAATTAAAAGTAAACAAAATTTTAGATACACAATTGAAGGTAAACAAAATCAATCAATCAAAACTTTTGTGTTTTTCTTTAATCAAAATTTTAATGCCAATTTAAAACATAAGACATTTTGATACCAATTGTAAATAATTTTCATTTTGAACATATGATACCAATTTGAAAATTTTCAATCATAAAGTAAGGAAGTGGGAATACAAATACCAATTGAAATATGAAAATCAAATTTTCTCCCCCTTTATGAAATACCAACAAAAATTATGCATAGGCTTGTAATAGGATATCAGTTGAAAACTAAATCAATTGAAATAAAGTTGAAACTCAAGCACTAGCATAAAAACAAGATTTGTGCTTTAATGATATAGGGATATAATAAGCACAAATAAAACAAGTATATGTGTATGAAATAGAATGAGTACCAATCACTAATAGATGATACCAATTGAAAATATACATACACAATAAACATATGAGTATACAAAAAGAATCAAAATGATACCAATTGACATAGCAATAAAAGCATGGTATAACTCATAACCTAATCCACCCTTCATATGCACAAGGTTAAAGATTTTCAATGAAGCATACAAGGCATAATCGCCCATCCATCCTCCCATAAAGGGTAGGGGTTTTCAAAAATAGATTTGAAAATAAGCTTAGTTTGAAAAGCTCTACCAAAATGAAGAATACCGTAACTAGTTAAATAAAAATCTTATAAACTAGTACGAAATCCTTCAAGTAAGGAATAAAACAAAATTATTTTCATAAAACACATGTAAATTACATAGCACTTAAAAACACTCAATATTCAATAAAGTTCATACATGCTCATGAAAACATACTCATGAGAAATATTTTAAAATGGTGAGTGTACAAGTGATGTGTGACATGGCATTATGAAATTTTCAATTAAGCTCAAAATTCCTTGAAACAAGAAAACATGAAAATCAATAAAACTTATTTATTCTTCAATAAATCATGAAAATCATAAAGCTTATTTAATCTTCAAGGTATATGTATGTTTTATACAAATTAAAGCATACATACATATCCAAACACAACGAGTCCACAAAGATATATGCATGAAGGCACGTGGCTCAAAAGGATATTCATGTATATCTAATAATTTGGATAAAGTAGACATATACATGAAGTTAAATACAAAATCAAGAAAAACTAAATCTTTACCAAAACCAATTTCATTTCAAGGTATATGTATGAATTGTCAATACAATAAGTATACATACATATCCCTAAACACGATTGAGTCCATATATAGATTTGCATGACAGGCAAATGACTCAAGGGGTATACATGTATATCTTAAAGTTTGGCAATAATACACATATACATGAAGTGAAACACACAATCATAAAACAACTCAAAATGAGAATACAAGTTTAAAATGTATGAATCATCAAAACTAGACTATACTAGCACATCTAATGGGTTCAAATAAGCATTTAAGCCCAAACATATATAGATTTATTTGTGGCCCACTACATGTACAAGTATAAATCCTAGTCTTAATGAAAACTAACATCTAAACATATATTCGAATCATTAAGCATAAAAAACAAATTAAAATCATCATGATAAAACTAAAATATGATTACTATGAATATCCACATGTTATTAGAACTATGATATACGCAATAGCAACCAAATAGAGAGAACACAAATGAATTTATCCATATTAAACATGGGTGTCTCAAAAATATCTAAACATGTATATCACAAGTCTAATAAGCATGGTATTTTCATATTAATCAACAAACATGAAACATGCTATGAAAGATAAACATGGAAAGCATGTAAACAATAAATAAGGAGTTAGAGATTCGATACCAAAACCAATGAGGGCACCGCTCTAGTTCTCCAAACCAAAGTGGTCTTCCCACCAAATCTCCCTTGAAAGTGATGCATCCAATTGATAAGCTTTAAGTACGGAACGCATCCACTCCAAGGTACCTCTACTCTCACGTCATGTGAGAGCCCACACCTACATCAAAAATAATAGGAGGGGTGGTCTTTGATACCCACACTCTTTTGGGTCCATGGGGGTTAGTCTCCTCTCTAACCCAAACAAACTTCTTTGCTAAATTTGAAATATTTAATCTATCATAGCAAAATTTAGCAAGATGGCCTTTTCGGCCACAATGTGTACAAGTGTACACATGAGTATACATATGATGATGGGTGTGTCCGTGAGAAGCATGTGTATGCCGTGAAGGGTGTGCATGCATAAAAGTTGAAACTTGTTTCTTTCGAACCAAGGATTCCAAACGAGTGTAGTTCATGGCACAATGGCTCATAGTGGAGCCCAAACAATCTACTCTCTTCTTCAACAAACAAATATCATCATTAATCTTAGAAGAAAAAGTACATGCATTAGGTAGACTAGATAAAAAAGGTACACTAGCATGACAAACATGTGCATCAATTTTATTTTTCAAAACTTCATTCTTCTTTAAACATACATCTAAATCATTTGAAATAGAAATAATTTTGTTTTTCAAAGCAATATTCTCCTTTAAAACAAAATCAACTTTTGAAGTTAGATTTTCATTTTTCTTCAAAGAGTTTCACAATCATTTTTAGATTTTAAAAGTTAATTTTCTTTAAGTGCAAGTTCCAATTGAGATCTCAATGAATCCCTTTCATTATAGACCTCAACCTTCTCTTGCAAAACACAATCAAGTCTAGAATGCAAACATTTATTTTCTTTTTCAAGGCCTAGACTTTTCTTTTTCAAAATTTTATAGTTTTCTATTAATTTTTCACACACAATAGAAAGTTCTTCATTTAAAGCATGAGGATCTACAATATCATCACATGAAGAACTAGCATCATCACTATCTAATGGAGTTTCCGAGTGTACCTCAAGGGAGTCATTCCCTTGGACCATGTAGCATTGAGAGTTGGATTCTCTACTAGATTCCTCTTCTTGTTGGATTTGTATTTGAAGCTCGGAGGTGGTGGTGGTTGTCAACAAATTCCACACTACAAAGGCGGAATCAATGTTAGAAACACGTAAAAGATAATCTTTAGATAAAGTGCTTCTAATGGCCTCTAGGGCTTGTGCATTGGCCCCTATATGATTGCTATCACTAAGGAAGGATTCCTTAGTAACGGTAAGGTAAACTTTATGACCTAGGGTTTGTAAATAAACAGTCATCCTAATCTTCCAAACATGAATGTTGGAAGGGTCAAACATAGGTGGGGTCATAGAAGCCATGGTAAACTATATGAGTGCAAACAAGCAAATGCAAACAAGATTAGCAAGCAAATGGATCTCACTCCTAGGATGTTAAGCCTAAGTATCAGGAGCACTAGCTCTGATACCAATTGAAAAACACCTAGAGGGGGGGGTGAAAGGTGTAAGTGCTAATCCTAAAACTAAATGCAAGACTAAGTGCGCTAAATGCGGAAGCTAATGCAAATCTTGCAACACACTTAGTACAATCAACAAGTGTAGCCGAATTCCCCGTGAAGGGCTCTGGACTAACTCCTCTTGATTCCCCTTGAATGGGTTGAGGTGCTATGTGAAGCTCTTGTTGATTAGGTACAAGTGAGGCACACACAAACAACCAAGCATATAAGAATGAATAGCAATATGAAATAATGCAAGGCAATATGAAATATGCACAACACAAGCAAATATGATATGATATGAAGTATGATGCTTTGCACAAATTGTAAAGAGAGAGAGAGTTAGAGAGACAATGGATCAATCGCAAAGACCAAGATATGTTTCGAGGTTCGAGCACCTTGCTCTACATCCCCGCCTACACCACCGTGTAGGATTTCCAATCCACTATCTCCCACCGAGGGAACCTCTACCGAAGAGGATTTGTTACAACTCTAGGAGTACCAAACTCCTCTCTCAAACAGCCACTAGGCCCGTAGCCAATACAACAACCAATCCACCTCACTCTAGAGGGATACAAACCAACAACCAACTCCACCTCACCAAGAGGGAGCAAACACCAATCTCCACCTCTACCTAAGAGGGAGCAAACCAACAACCCAATTACACAGCCTCAACCTCTACCAAAGAGGGAGCAATCAAGAAATCAAGGGTTTACAATAAGTGGTCTCTTTCAACCACAAACCTCTTTCCTTTTTCTTTTTCCACCAAAACAAAGATCCTAATAGATTAGAATAGGTGATAGCTCAAGTGTGGAAAACTAGTGTTTTTGGAAACAAGCAACAAAGAAAACTAATTGGGAAATCTCTTGTAAAAGATAGAAAATGCAAGATCAAATCAAAATCCCAAAACCTAGTTCTCTTTGATTTTCCAAAAACCCAAACAATAAGAATTGAAAGATTAAAGCCCAAAAACACTTTTAAAAACTTCTTTTAAACTCAAGAAAACTGGTATTTTTTCTCTTGCAAAAACCTTAGCCAAAACCCAAGAGAAAGGGCTTTATATAGGCCAAAACAGAAACTAGCCGTTAGAGCTGAGCCCAACGGTCAGAATATGACCGTTGGGCAACTGCGGTCGACCGGCCCGGTCGACCCAAACAAACAGAGAGCTCTGCTCTCGACGCGGTCGACCGGCCCAGTCGACCGTCTCAGTGACTCCAAACGTGCACAGATCTGTGCACGTCCGATCGACCGGCCCGGTCGACCGGACTTCAGCCAAGTCGACTAATAACCTGGCTTAGTCGACTGGTTGAGTCCTGGACCTGAAAACTGGGTTAAAAATATTTTATAAAAATCTTTTAATACTTCTAAAAATCACCAAAAATATTTTTATCATATTATATCAAAACTCAAACAAGTGATAAAAATTTCAAGACATGTATCAACATATTCAATTCATTTTCGAGTCTTGCAAATTTTATCAAAAACAAAACTTGTATTTTACCAAACTTGATTTTTCCAAAACATGAATAGGATAGTCAAAATAAGTTTGTCTAGTAAGTTTAAAGCATGTATGTATATTTAGAACATATCTAATATACATAAGAATAAAGTAAACTTGTTTTGATCTATTATCCATGAAAACTCATATCGGTTAAAACTAAAAACCGAAAAACCAATATCCAAACATAAAACGTGTGTGTTTTGTGCACTTGAGCATATCAACTATACTAAGCTTTACAAATGGATCTAAAACACACTATCTAAACTATGGATACCTAAGTCTTCTTGATGATCTTCATCTTCAAGTAGACTTGCTCCAAAACTCCATCCAAGGGCTAGGCAATGTGTGATCTTGAAGCTTTGGCCCTGGAATCAACATGAAAAGCTTCTAAACTCCTTGTTGAAGCTAATCACCAATTAATATCTTGGTTAATGATCTGAAACTTAAGCAACACAAGATTATTAGTAAACATAACACATGAGTTAATCATCATCAAAATTAGAGTGGAAGGCCTTTGGGCCAACAACACTTTCTCTCATTTTATGCACTCATTAGGAGTTTCCTGACTCTTATGGATTTGCACATCCAGATGCATATATATTCTTTTTAGCTGATCAAGTATTTGGAGAGGATCACACCTGTGCTGTGAGAGCCCGCGTTCTATTTACTTGAATACACATTTTGGTATCTTCTCATGCCTTCTTTCGTTCTTATTGATTTTCTATGATTCTCAATAAATTAGACTCAGTAGTTCGTAGAATAATGTTATCATATGTAGAAATTTATATGTCATATTACAGTGTTAGGATGGTATTTTAATAGATTATATAACTTGTCCATGTCACTTTAGCCTTAGTGTGTATGTATGGGGTATTCTCCTCGTGTAGATACGTCGCCGACTCTCGCCGCGTCTCCGCTTTTACATATTTTAAGAAGCGGGGCGTGACAGAGTATTTGATGACACTAAACCAGACACAGTGTTTAGACAGCAAGCTAAAACTCCCCAAACAGAATCGAAAGTAGTTTATTCACTTTGAAACTCTAAGTGGGCTAGATGCAGTGTCATCTTCTTTGCCTACACATTTTTTATTTGTCTTTTTCCCTCAAATATATTCATTGGCTATTTCAATCTCTAAACTACAATTTTGAAACCCTCATCCAACAAGGCAATTTAACTAGAAAATTAGGAAATTTAAGGGTTAGTTTATTATTCCAATTCAATTTTTTAATAGAAAATCACGCTAACTGTTTAATTAAATAAAAGCCTTGGGCTTAACTAATTGACCTACCAATCTTGTAAACAACTAACATGAAGGAAGAGTATAAAAGTCACTATGGTAAATTGAGGTCTTTTTTTTATAGATGGAAGGAAATAATTTCATGCTCTAACACATTTTCGCACGACAAAGTTTTTTTATGAGTCAAAATTTAGGTTTTTGCACAATAAGTTTTTTAGTCTACATTATGAAAGTGCATCAAGTGAATTTTTAAACTTCACTAGTTTGATATCATATTAAAGTCTCACTGTACCAAAATTTTGAATCAAAGGTGAGAATTGAGAACAAAATAAATTTTTATGATCAAATTCCTGATAATGTTTGCTTCTGGTGGGAATATCACAAGTGAACAAGGTTGAAATTCCCATCCTTGTACAGTAATATATATATATATATATATATATATATATATATATATATATATATATATATATATATATATATATATATATATATATATATATATATAGAGAGAAAATGGATATCAGCCGGCAGGCTGAGAGAACTCTCTCAGCCTGCGCTGACGTGGCTCAAATTGTCACGTCACTGACTTGCGGCACGCTTTTAGGCGACTGTTAAATTACCAAATACCCCTTATGAAAAGCAACTCTTAGAGCGTTCCCTTGATTATTGTTTATTATTATTTTTCCCCCTTTTATTTTGCCGCTCTTTATAGGATATAAATTATTTTTCGCCTTATTTCTTTACCTCTTTTTTTGAAAGATGTAGTTTCTCCTTTTCATCCTGAGATAAATTTTTTTTTGAAAATATAAAATCTTTTCAGATCAATATTTTCAGCCTGCGATAAAATTCTACTTTATAGTTTAATTTTTTTTGTATATAATGTAGTCAGAGTCTTGGTCGCATTGTATATTTAAACTGCGACCTTAGTCAAAGTTTTTGGTCGCAGTGTACATGGTGAAATGCGACCAAGGTCGCAGTGTTGTTATTGATAAAGATAGCCAGCAAACTGCAATCTAGGGTTGCATTACATGGACTGCGACTTTGGTCGCAGTACGTTAAGTAATTATTTTTTTTGAATATAATGTATTCAGAGTCTTTGGTCGCAATGTACATTTAAACTGCGACCTTAGCCAAAGTCTTTTGTCGCATTGTACATGGTTAAATGCGAGCAAGGTCGCATCGTTGTTATTGATAAAGATAGCCAGCAACTGCAATCTAGGGTTGCATTACATGGACTGCGACTTTGGTCGCAGTACGTTAAGTAAGTGTTGTTTTATTAAGTGTTGTTTTTTGGATTAAGTCATTTTTTGAATCTAAATGAAAAATGAAAAGTTGTCTGTTGTCTGATGCGACTTGGAGTCAGTCCGTGAGACGCGACCTGTCATAAAGATTTTATGAGATCTTTTAACGTCAAGTCTATGTTGACGAACCCCGCACCATTCGTTGTTTCCCGAAGCGGTTGTCTACGCGTCGGTTCTTCATTGGGTTTAGGCGTTAATGTCTTTTAATGCCAAACCGGCGCTGGCGGTTGGAGACCATGGGCTGCCTATAAATAGGGCTCACCCTCTCCCTTTAACAGCCCATAATTAGACTGTTTTCTTTCGAGAGCAATTGCTCTGAGAATTTCCGCCTTCTTCAGAGTCTCTAACAGGGGCCTGCCTCCATGGATGAAGATGACCTTATTGACGAACTTGATGGATGTTCGTCCACAAGGGAAGAAGTCATAGACCTCATCGTCCACAAGGGAAGAAGTCATGGTCCTCGTCGTTCACAAGGGAAGAAGTCATGATCCCTGACGAGGACTTAATCCTCACCGAGATCTGCTCTGACTTGATGCACCAGTCAAGCTTGCTGGTAACGGATGGTCAGAGTGGGTATGGCGGCGGGGGATGTGGTGGATATAGTGGTGGGTAGCATTCCCTGTGAGGTCTCAAAACCTCCTCTCTTACCCCAGAAGTGACATCGAGGAAACTCCATGCTCACTGGATAACCTTCTGGTGAAGAGATGTTCATAAACGAAAGATTCTGCTGCCACCAGACCTGCAGGAGAAGATTGCTCTTAGTAGTCAACAAGGGCTCTTCTTGGCTCTTCTGATGTTTGTCTTCTTGGATACTTTGATGTTTAGTGTTCTTTGTAACACTCAATCTTATTGATTCTGCTGCCACCAGACCTCAAGAAGAAGATTTCTCTTAGTCAACAAGGGATTTTTTGATGTTTAGTCTTCTTGGCTACTTTGATGTTTAGTCTTCTTTGTAACACTGAATCTTATTGATTCTGCTGCCACCAGACCTCAGGAAGAAGATTGCTCTTAGTCAACAAGGGATTTTTTTGATGTTTTAGTCTTCCTTTGTACTGCTGTATTTGTAACACTCAATCTTATTGTATAAGAGATCGTTTTGTATCATTTGCACATGCCTGGAGATAAATGCCTCGACATAAATAAAAAGCATATTATTTTTTTTAATAAACTACGAACTTTTTTTCGCAGCCATGCATTGCAAACAAAACAACTATGATCATAGATGACACTGCGACCAAGGTCGCATAAGATACATTGCAAACAGTAACTACTGTGACCAGGGTCGACACTGCGACCAAAGACTGCGACTAAGTAACTGTAGCGGTGACGTGTCACATCGTCGCAGTGTTGTTGTTGATTAAGACTAAAAACCAGCAATAGCGACCAAGATTGGAGATTATTTTTTTAAGACTGCGGCCATCAACTGCGACCAAAGTCGCAGTGTTGTTGTTGATTATTTATAAAGACCACCAACTGCGACCAAGGTCGCAGTGATGTTGTTGATTCGTAAAGACCAGCAACTGCGACCAAGGTCGCTGTGTATTTTATTAAGACTAAACAGCAACAACTGCGATCTAGGTCGCAGTTTATTTTATTAATACTACAGTCAGAAACTGCGACCAAGGTAGCAGTGTTGTTTTGAGTAAGACTAAAGTCCAGCAACTGCGACCAGGGTCGCAGTGTATTTATTAAGTCTGCGTCCAGCAACTGCGACCAATGTCGCAACCTTTTCATTTTAAAAATTTTTAAGGGTGAAGTAATATAATTATTAACTGCGACCAAGGTCGCAGTGTTGTTAAGGATAAAGATGGTCGCAGTGTACATGGTTAAATGTGACCAAGGTCGCATTGTTGTTGTTGATAAAGATGGCCAACAACTGCAGTCTTAGGTCGCTTTACATGGACTGCGACATTGGTCGCAGTACGTTAAGTAAGTGTTTTCCTTTAGATTAACATGCATAGCGACCAAGGTCGCCGTGTTCTTGTTTTATTAAGTGTTGTTTTGGATTAAGTCATTTTTTTGAATCTAAATGAAAAATGAAAAGTTGTCTGTTGTCTGATGCGGTCAGAAACTGCGACCAAGGTAGCAGTGTTGTTGTTGATTAAGATTAAAGAGCAGCAACTGCGACCTTGGTCGCATTGTATTTATTAAGTCTGCCTCCATGGTCGCAGTATTTCAACCGATACATAGTAGTAAAAAATGTAATTCACACAAATAACTTTAGAAAACAGATTTATATATATTTAAAAAGAAAAACTCCCATAAATAACTCAATTTGATTTATATATATTTAAAAGAAAAACAAAATACAATTTTTTAACTTCTAATCGTCGTCATCACCATAGTAATCAGATTCGTCGTCAAGAGTCATGCTTTCGTCTTCTGTCTCTTCCTCCTCTTCAGGTACAGTCTCATCGTCGCTTTCTTCCTCTTCATGTTTGTGTTTTGGTTCATCAATGAACTCCCAGAAAGGGTCGTCTGTATCAAGTTCAGATTCTGACCCATAGCGAGACATTGTTTCAGAACTAAACATAAAATCATCATTTGATGATTGGCTTCTTTCCGGTGAAGACGGTGGTGATGGTGAAGACATTGTTTGAATGTATTGGCTTCTTTCCGGTGAAGAGGATGGTATGTTTTTAATCCTTTGCTCATGACCCTTTATATATTTTTAATCCCGGAATTCCAAAAGGTTTAAGCTCTCGGACCACGTGAATATCTCTCAATATATTTTTCTATCTTTTCCCAAAAATTGTATACTTCCTAGGTGACTGTTCAGTTATCCAAAACAGTTTAAAAGTTAATACACTATAACTTTAAATTACTTTGAACTCCAAAACAGTACATTATTGCGACCAAAGTCGCATTGGGAACTGATAAATGATTAACTGCGACCATAAATTGCATCCATAGTAGGATTGCGACTATGGTCGCAGTGTTTAAGAGCAGCAGTCGCAGTTTGGATATGTAATTAAAAGAGCTTATAAGTTAATATATTGAGAAAGAGACCTTACAAAAAAAAAAAAATTAAAAGCTTTTAAAAGAAGACAAAATATAATTGAATATCAGAAGATCAGGAAATCCTAATCCTCGTCATTATCACCATCATAAGCAGATTCATCGTCTTCATTCTTCTGCTCTTTCTCTTCATCACTTATTTCCTCATCATCTTGCTGGTTTTGAGGTTTTTTTGTTTCACCGATGAACTCCCAGAATGGATCGTCTCTATCAAGCTCTTCGTCTGACCCGTTTGTAGGAAGCGAGCCTACAGCATCAGAGGACATGCTTTCATCAAGCATGTCTCCGTCAAGTGGCAGAGGAATAATGTCTTCTTCACTAACCCACATGAAAAATTCATTATCATCATGAATAGGAGGATCAGTTAATACATTATTTGATGTAGTGAGATAGTCAAAAGGAGTGAAGTTCAGACTGGTATCAGATTCACTAGAATATCCTAAAGACAAAGGACCGGTGGGGGATTGATTGAAGTTGAATTCTGAGTGTTCAGAGGAAGAAGATGGGGAAGACATGATTCAAGAATGAATTTTTTTTGGAAGTTTTTGAAATCAAATTGAAAAGGAAGAGCAAAATTATAGTTTTTTAGGTATGAGGTAATATATTAGTTACAAGCATTATATAAAGGTCAATATTGTGGAAGAACATGAATAGTAATAATAATTGTTACAGGTGAGGGTTGAGTATGGTAGGAAGTGGTAAAAAAAATTAAATATTTAATTGAAGATTTATTGCTGGAGAATCCGAAGTACAAATTAACTTTTTATAGAATTGTTTGGCTATATCTTTAGATTACGTATGGTGCACATCTTTCCTTTCTCGAGATTAACATTAGTGCATATCTTTTTTTCTAGACTGGTGTTGTATCACGGTAGATATAATATTAATTACTTCTTTTACAGAAGGCATGAGAAAGAAGATTGCGAATTTGGTCGCAGTACCGAAGGAGGTCGCATTGCTATGCGATAGTATTTTTTGTCTTGTATTCTTTATTCTGTATTAAGTCTGCGACCATGGAATGTTTTTTTACTTTTGAATGCTAGAAGTCGCAGTCGTCATTTAAAAGGGGTATTTTTGTCATTTTGTTTCACGATTGTTTAGGCGGGATTTTTTGATTTTTTTGGCGCCAACACTCTGCGACCGATGTGTGGCCTATATTCAGCCACGTCCCGCAGGCTGAGAAACTCTCTCAGCCCGCAGGCTGAGGTACAGATAGCCCATATATATATATATATATATAATATATATATATATATATATATATATATATATATATATATATATATATATATAATAGGAGCTGATCCTTTAAGAACGGTTCTCACGGATTCATGTGAGAACTTTCACGTGGGTCGTCGGATCTGATAGATCAAATCAAATAAAACTAGATCTCTATCAGATCCGACGGCCCACGTGAAAGTTCTCACATGAATTCGTGAGAACCGTTCTAGGGGATCAACTCACTATATATATATATATATATATATATATATATATATATATATATATATATATATATATATATATATAATCTCCATCTACTCTCTAAGTTTCCGATATTTTAGTCAATTATTAAAACTAGACATATATGACATAAATTCAGTGATAGTAACTTTAAACATTGATGAATATATAATATTTTCATTCCAGTACTTTTCTACTAAAAACTCGGAGGGCCGAACCAAGCCCCGAGGGAGCGGTTCATGCTAAGGTCAGGGATTAGGTGTTACAGGCCACAACTCTTCTTCCCTACTCTGTGAGATTAATTATATGAAGTTAGCCTCTTATTGGAATTAGAGTATTGACTTTATATAGATAGCTCGTCAACTCCTTCTCGTTTTATACGTTCTTTGGTCTATTTTATTCTTGTTGCGTTCTCTAGAGGTTCAGAGAGGATGCCGAGAACAATCACACACGCACTAACAAAAAAACAAAGAGAAAAACATGAGATTTAATGAGGTTTGACAATTTGTCTATGTCTTCGGAGCAGAAATGAGAGAGATTTTATAATTAAATCACCAATTACATGTTACAAATAAGGATACAATCCCCTTCTATGTATAGCCAAAAAATTCACGAAAAAAAGAAAGCTCAAAACTCTGAAATTTTGATCAGAAACCAATCTGGACAATACCAGAACACCATATCCGACGACTTCAGGAAGCCTATTGATAGACTTAGCTGACCCAACTTTACGTTGATCCTCCTGTTGACAGACTGAGATCGTCTGTCGATCGCTATATAAACGCATGTCAACTTCTCCATATTAACTGTTGATAGAAGCTTAAGAGTGGAAAAAGACTGAAATCTGTGTGTATCATGACTAATGCGAGAGACTCAAAGAAATTACAATCTCTCTGTATTGTCATGACAATCATGAAAGATGAAGTAACAACCCCCACCCTAATGGGGTGGGGCAGAGGCGGACCCAAAGGTGGGCTGGGCCGGGCCATAGCCCGAGCCCATTTTTTTTAAATATTGTAATAAATTGATTTTTATTTTGTTTTTTTCAGATATTGTGTTAGACCCCCTTCTATTTTTGTTTTCTTTTAGCAAATTTATTATTAGTTTCACTCCTGATTTAGTGGAGAATACTGTTTTATTCTTTTGAGAAATACATATAATTCATAAATATATGTTAAAAAATTACAGCCCTCCCTAAAATTTATACCTGGTTCCGCTACTGGGGGGCGCGTTTCCCCTCCATATAATAGTAATCAGTAATGCTATATTGAAGCAGGCTGCACATGTTTGGGTTCGTACTTGTTACATTTATATGTTTCATGATTCTGATAGGTCATGCTGCATGGCAAAGTCAAGATAAAACTTGCCTTTTTTTTTTTTTTTTTTGGAATAACAATAAAACCGGCCTACATGTTGGAAAATAAAAGGCACGACAATTAAGAAGCATAAATACAAAGGAAAAAAAGTGACGTAAAGATAAGAAGAATTGTGGATAAATTTCACCTCCCCAGAAGCACCTGGCTCACATCGACTTACTCCAGAGGATACAACGAAAGCCTGCTCCTTAGCCCTCGTGTTGTGCCCTCAATGTCCAGACTTGTTTCTACGAGAATCGTCTTTTGTCCACAGAGAGGAAAATTGTGAAAGAACTCAGAAACGCTCACAAGAGATTATCTTCTGTTTTGTTTTTTCTAGGCTTTTAGAGCCGGAAGAAATATCCAAAAAAAGAAAAATATTATTAAAAAATAATTATACTTGAGTGACAAAACCTAAGTCTCAAATGCGAATTTGCAACTCTCTCATGCGCGTGGGTAACCACATGCGCACACACCCAGTTAAAGAGTTTCCAGCTCAAGCTCGAGTTCTATTAAGGTGGATTGCAACGCATGCATATACAGCCTCACACTATATCTCAAGTAGAGGGATACATGTTGTGCTCGGAGACAACAACCCTTAGAAGATCCAACCTGATCTCAATCACCAAGAACAATGAAAAAAACTAGAAGAACAGCCAATCGCAAAAACCAGATCTAACGAGGTTCGGCCAACTTGCCTACGTCCTCGGGGCAATTCACGGAGAGAGTTTTCTTTATGGAAGATGGATTACAATAGCTCTAGATCTCTATCAACACAAGAGAGTCAACAGCTATACTTTTTCTCAGCACTCTTAACCCTAGAAAATTACAACCAGGGCTTAAATACATAACTTCCCGAAACAACAGATTTCGCCCAAAACCCGACTGTCGGTCGACTGGCCGGTCGACCGACTCCCTCTTACGGTCGACCGAGCCGGTCGACCGAAACAAACAGAGAGTTGGGTTGCTTACAGAGACCCTTTTCCGGTCGACCGGTCCGGTCGACCGACGCAACCAAGACCCTCTTCGGTCGACCGGTCCGGTCGACCGAAGAAACCTGGGAGCATCTGTGCACTTCGTGCACGTCGGTCGACCGGTCCGGTCGACCGACCACTGTCTTTTCTGCTGCTGCTTCGTTTTTCCTGCCTGCTGTTCCGTCGCCTTTCGTCGTAGACTCCTTGGCAGTCTTCAACAGCACCTGGCATGACTTCACTTCCTCTACTGTGCTCTCTCCTCCAACAATTCTCCACCTCGGTGAAGATTGTTAAATCTGAGCCGAACACCGACTCGAAAGCGGCTGCACCAATCTGGTTGCCTACGTACCCCTTGCCCAAGGGATCAAGCCATCCGTAGTTCATCCACATGAGCTTCAGCAAGCTCAATTCACCTGAAGAATCTGGAGCAAGTCTTTGCAGTGTGCAAACTTTACTCCCGACACCACCTTTGTAAGCATATCGGCCGGATTCTCCGAAGTATGAATCTTCAATAAATTGATGTCATCTTCCTCCAGAATCTCCCGAACAAAGTGATACCTGACATCGATGTGCTTCGTCCTTGCGTGGTAGACTTGGTTCCTTGCCAAATAAATGACACTCATACTGTCACAGTGTATCTTCAAGATCTCCTGTTCCACTCCCAAGTCATCTAGCAATCCCTGAAGCCAAATCGCCTCCTTCATGGCCTCGGTCAAGGCCATATACTCTGCCTCTGTAGTCGACAATGCGACTGTGGACTGAAGTGTGGAGCGCCAACTCACCGGTGCCTGCGAGAATGTGAATACATACCCTGTCGTCGACCGGCGTTTGTCAAGATCACCTGCATAGTCCGAATCCACGTACCCTATGCATTCTTGCTTCCCAGTGTTGTCCTTCTCAAACACGAGGCCTACATCAACAGTACCCTTGATGTACCTCAGGATCCACTTCACTGCTTCCCAATGACCCTGACCTGGATCATGCATATATCTGCTAACCATGGAAACTGCCTGTGATAGATCCGGCTTGTACACACCATTGCATACATCAAGCTTCCCACTGCATTGGCATATGGTACATGAGTCATATGTTCACGCTCCTGAACACTCCTTGGAGACATCTTCGCTGACAACTTGAAGTGCGGCGCCATTGGTGTACTTACAGTCTTTGTATCTTTCCCGATATTAAATCTCTGCAGTACCTTCTCCAGATAGCCCTTCTGAGTCAAGCTAATCCTGCCAGCTTCCCTGTCCCTTGTGATCTCCATACCCAATACTTTCCTTGCTTCCCCCAGGTCCTTCATCTCGAACTCAGACGATAAAGTCTTCTTCAGAGAATCAATTGCAGATCTTGACCTAGAAGCAATTAGCATATCATCTACGTAAAGTAGTAGATAGACATACTCACCAGATGATAACTTGTTGTAGTACACACATGGATCATAATGGCTTCTTGTGTACTTCTTCTTCCTGATGAAGCTGTCAAATCGCTTGTACCATTGTCTTGGAGACTGCTTCAAACCGTACAGTGATTTCTTCAGCTTGCATACTAACTCCTCTTTCCCTGCAGTTTTGTAACCTGTGGGCTGAGTCATGTAGATCTCCTCCTCAAGATCGCCGTGGAGAAAGGCGGTCTTCACATCAAGTTGGTCAAGGTCCAACTCATTCTGTGCCACCAAGGCCAATAGGATCCGAATAGACGAGTGTTTTACAACTGGGGAGAACACCTCGTTGTAGTCGATCCCTTCTCTCTGTGCGTAGCCTTTAGCCACCAGCCTTGCCTTGTAGCGCACATTGTCTTCTTGGAGTGATCCCTGCTTCTTAGCAAATACCCACTTACACCCTATGGCTTTCTTCCCCTTAGGCAACTTGGTCAGTTCCCATGTGTTGTTCTTATAAAGAGACTGCATCTCTTCATTCATGGCCCCTTTCCATAACTCTGCTTCTGAACTGATTTCAGCTTCCCTGAAAGTAGATGGAATGGCTTCTTCAACAACTGGAAGTGCATGTGCAATCACCATGTCTGTAGTGAGCCAGCCAGGTCTCCTAGTATTCCTCCTTGGTCTTCCAACTGCAGTGGGATCTGGAACTGTATCCATAACCTGTTCCTGATCCTCTTCAACAACCTCAGCATCTTCTTCTGCAACTTGATCACCTCCCTGTGTCACCTCAGGAATGATCCTCACAGATACTGAGTCTTCTAGAGATGGTGGATCTGCATCACTCTCCACCTGCTGCAATAGCTCCTTGGTCTTCTTAGTCTCCACCTGCTGAGAGACTGTAGGCTTCATCATAGAGGCCTCATCAAAAGTGACATCTCTGCTGATTATGAATTTGTTGTCCTGTTGGTCCCAGATCTTGAACCCCTTGGTTCCTTTCTTGAAGCCAACAAACACACCTTTCTTTGCTCTCGGATCCAATTTGTCTTCTTTTACGTGATAGTAGGCTGGACATCCAAATATCCTGAGCACATCATAATCTCCTGCAGCTTTACCCGACCAAGCTTCAAGGGGGGTCTTACCCCCTATTGCAGATGACGGCAACCTATTGACGAGATGGCATGCATACCCCAAAGCTTCAGCCCAGAACTTCTTTGGTAATCCTGCATTTGACAATATGCACCGAACCTTCTCTAGCAAAGTTCGGTTCATTCTTTCAGCCACCCCATTCTGTTGCGGAGTTTCCCTTACTGTGAAGTGCCTCTCTATGCCCTCATCAAGACATAGCTTCTGGAAAGGGTCTGACTTGTACTCTCCTCCGTTGTCAGAACGAAGGACCTTGACTTTTCTTCCTGTACTCCTTTCCTGATTAACCTTCCACTTCACAAACAATTCTAGGACTTCATCTTGTGTCGCATGGTGTACACCCAGCACCGCCTAGAATAATCATCGATAAACGACACAAAGTAGTGGGTTCCCCCTATTGATGCAGTCTTTGTGGTCCCCATACATCTGTGTGCACATAATCAAGAATGCCTTTGGTGCAGTGTGAAGCTGTTTCAAACTTCACCTTTGTCTTCTTGCCTATGATGCAATGTTCACACAGATCCAGTTTGCAGGTCTCTGCACCCTTCAGTAGCCCTTTCCTCACAAGAGCTTGCATAGATTTTTTCCCCTGCATGTCCCAGCCTCATGTGCCATAGCCGGGTTAGATCTTCCTTCTGACTGGTCGAAGCTGCCACCTGCCCTGTCACTGTACTACCCTTCAAGTAATACAAATTATTCCTGCGGTTGGCCTTCAACACCACCATTGAGCCCTTCGTCATTTTAAGAACACCTTCTTTAATAGACACTCCGAGCCCTAATGATTCCAAAACACCTACTGAGATCAAGTTCCTCTTCAGCTGAGGGACATATCTCACTTCCTTCAGCTCCCTTACCATCCCGTCGAACATCCTGATAGGAATTGTGCCTACACCCTCCATGATGCATGGATGATCATCGCCCATGACGACCGAACATCCCTCCAGCTTCTCAAGACTAGTAAACCAATCTCGATTAGGGCATACATGATATGTAGCACCTGTGTCCAGGATCCACTCGTTTTCCCCCGAGTAACCTACAACAGGAGTAGTAACTGAAAACGAGAATACCGAAGAATCTGAATCTGAATCCTCTGCCTGTGATTTATTGCTAGCAGCCTTTGTCACTCTTGCCAGATTTGCCTCAGATTTTGATTCCTTCTTCTTCCCCTTGTACTTTGGACAGTCAACTTTCCAGTGCCCAAACTCTTTGCAATACATGCACTGGTCTTTCTTAAGATCCCTTAAGCCCGGTCTTGACTTCGATCTTCCTCTCACCTCCTTGCCTTTCCTTGATGAGCTCCTGCCTCTTACCTCCAAAGCCTCTGCTGATGAACTAGATCTCCCAGAATGTTTCTCATTCTTCCTTTTCTCATAACTCATCAGTGCTGACGATATCTCATCATAGTCTAAGGTTTGCCTTCCATTTATGAATGTCATTGTAAATATTTCATACTCCTCCGGTGGAAGAGAGTTCAGAAGAATGACTGACTTGTCTTCCTCACTTATAATGGCATCCACATTTAGCAAATCCGTACGAAGCTTTGTAAACCTGTTGAGGTGCTCATTTACTGTGCTTCCCCTCTGCATCCTGAACAAATACAGCTTGCTCTTAAGCTGCAGCCTTGACTCCACGCTCTTTGTCAGGTACTTCTTCTCGAGGGTATTCCACATATCCTTTGCTGACTTCTCATGTTGAACAGAATATTTGATATCTTGTGACAAACATGAGCGAATCAGGCCACATGCCGACCTGTTCATTTTTGCCCACTCATCATCAGTGGTAGTATCCTTCTTCTTCTCCAAAAGAGCGTGTCCTCGAGGTTCTGTGCATTCAACGCATCCATAACCTCACACCTCCACATCCCGAAATTGTTAGTTCCATTGAACTTAACAACTTCAATCCTGGAGTTGTTCATTGTTTTAACAGACTTAGATTCCTCTGCCATTGAGATCCTTTCCTTGACCCTCTAACTATGCGGAAGATCAAATACTTGCAAAATAGATCTATTTCTGAGATAAAAAAGTGATTTTTACCTCTACCTTGAAACCCTAGCTTGAGTTTCTCACCAGATCTATTCCACCCCTGATTCAACGAGCCCTCCCTGTGTCCACCTGAGATTGACACACGATCTCCTTGAACACCAATGCCTCTGACCTGAGATCGACACACGATCTCCACCTGATCAGATCTGGAGCCCTTCGAATCTTCAGAATATCCCAAGCGTAACCTGAACGCTCTGATACCACTTGTTGTGCTCGGAGACAACAACCCTTAGAAGATCCAACCTGATCTCAATCACCAAGAACAATGAAAACAAACTAGAAGAACAGCCAATCGCAAAAACCAGATCTAACGAGGTTCGGCCAACTTGCCTACGTCCTCGGGGCAATTCACGGAGAGAGTTTTCTTTATGGAAGATGGATTACAATAGCTCTAGATCTCTATCAACACAAGAGAGTCAACAGCTATACTTTTTCTCAGCACTCTTAACCCTAGAAAATTACAACCAGGGCTTAAATACATAACTTCCCGAAACAACAGATTTCGCCCAAACCCGACTGTCGGTCGACTGGCCGGTCGACCGACTCCCTCTTACGGTCGACCGAGCCGGTCGACCGAAACAAACAGAGAGTTGGGTTGCTTACAGAGACCCTTTCCGGTCGACCGGTCCGGTCGACCGACGCAACCAAGACCCTCTTCGGTCGACCGTCCGGTCGACCGAAGAAACCTGGGAGCACCTGTGCACTTCGTGCACGTCGGTCGACCGGTCCGGTCGACCGACCACTGTCTTTTCTGCTGCTGCTTCGTTTTTCCTGCCTGCTGTTCCGTCGCCTTTCGTCGTAGACTCCTTGGCAGTCTTCAACAGCACCTGGCATGACTTCACTTCCTCTACTTTTCACTTCCTCTACTGTGCTCTCTCCTCCAACAATACACATGTTTTATTATAAACTAAACGAGATTTAATATTTCATCTCATGTGAGATTAAATAACATTGTCTTCAAGAGCTCATCTGCTATTCAAAAGTCAAAATTTAGACTCAAATAATTAATTAGTCTAAACAAAGGATGAGAATCCTTTTATCCAAACATTATCACGTTTCCCACAACATTAATGCTTCAGTTATTAGTCACAAGCGAGAGCAATTCGTTGCCTAATCTTAATTTAACGCAAGAAAAGACATTCATTGTGTGTCCATCCCAACACTCCATTTGCGTCCGCATGTTGCACAAGGCACTATGCCACACGTGTGACCTTTAAGGTCAGATTTGAGTCAAGAAACTCATGGCATGATTCATGCACCTAGAATCACCTCAATCATTGGTTCTGACATTTGTAGTCCCAATGCTGTGACGTGAAGCAATCATCAAATCCAAGGGGAAAACAAATCAAACCAAATGTGAACGGAATTAAGTGACGTCGTTAACTTGATCATGACCTCTGAGCTTCTCCCATGAATTGCTCGTTCCTCCGTTGAAATTATTGGCCGATGTAGGGCCTCTTTGGTTGTCGTAACTGGCCGTAATTCGTAACTCGTAATTGGTAAAGTCTTTTACAGTTATAAATGAGTTACATGCATGTAAGTTTTATGGTGTTTGGTTGGTAATATAAAATTATAAGTGGAAAAGTGTATTGTGTTTTACGGTATTTGGTTGTCGTAATGTCTAAGTCGTAAGTGAAAAAGTTGACCAGAAAATTAACTATTTAGTGATTTAAAAAGTTTTAATATTGCAAATAAATATTAAAAATGCTAAATATTAAAAAATTATATTAACATAAAAAATAATACAAATTTGCATGACCACAAATTAACTGTAACTGAGCTGTAAGTGAGTGATAATTGGGTTGCAAGTGAGTGGTAATTAGGTTACAAGTGAGTTTTTTACGAATTACGATCCAAACAAACACCGTAATTGTAACTGGATTGTAAGTCATTTACGAATTACTAACTTTTTACGCGAAACAAACGGCCCCGTAGAGTAGATGTATGATTTAAAATCTCAATATCAATTTTAGTTAATGATTTTTAATATCAATATCGTTAATATCGATTGTTAATATTATCAATATCAATATAATAAACTTAATAATCATATCAATTCCTTCAAAAAACTCAATAGGACAAAACTCAATAGAATGCGACAGTTATATATTGAAATCGATAACAACAACAAAACAAAAAACTACAAGTGTAAGACAGTAAAAGGTGTAAGAAGTTTTTAATCACATAGAGAGTTATCTAAGGTCAACTCAAAATTTTAAGCAGTTAGAGGTCTTGGATTAAAATATTGGAACTCACAATCAAATCTTCATGAAAATATAGTGAAACTATAGAAAGTCATTTTTGAGTTGATTTAAGATTTTTGAAGTTTTTAAAATTAGACATAGAGTCATAATTGTATTAGGATTAGTTTAAGAGTTTCTTATTTTTTTTTAATAAAATAAGTACTAAATTAGAAATAAGAGTTTGATTTTGAGATGGATTTGTATTGTTTTGCCTATAAAAGAAGAGACATAGTCAATATTTTGTAATGAAGAAAAAAAGTTAAATTGAGAAAAACAAAAATGAGAGAAATTTTGTAAATGAGAACATATTTGAACAAAAATATTTTTATTTTGGGTTGTTCAAAAAAAAATTTTGTTCTTCTTTCAAAAAAAAACAACATAAAAGCTAGAAGACAAAATGAATAAATATATTTCTTGAAAAATGTCAATTTCTCTCTTAGACTTCATATACGTCAAGATTATCAATCAATCTCGTTGAATTTTAAAATAAAAACGAAAAGATAAAGAAAAAGAGAACGATGAAGGTTACCAACTCACCCTCATAACACAGGATTTTCTCATTGACTTCTTGGCTTACTCTATCTCTTTCAGAGAGAAAATGAAAAGGAAAAAAAGAACAAAAACAAAGAAAAAGTTGAGTCTATTTATTCTCGCTTATATCCAAACGGGTCAAATTTCAATCAAGTATAATACAAAGTTAGAATGTGATTAACGAGTAAACTAATAAAAAAAACGAAAATGATATGACATCAAAACAATCACTTTGCAAGAATCACTTGAGATCTCTCTCCGAGCTTAAAATAGAATCCTACGTGGCTTGTACATATTGAAGTCTTCATCCCTTGTCTTATCCCATGAGTCGTCTAAATGTGGGCAAATGCAATGTCCTCTTCTTTGGCTCTATACATTGTTTTGTTTGTCATTTTCCCTCAAATTTCTTCATTGTCTGTCTAATCACTAAACTACAATTTGAATCATCCTCATGCAACAAATCAATTTAACAAATAAAATAAAGAGTAGTTTTTCCATTCAATTTTTCATAAGAAAATCATGCAACTTATTGATTAAGTGAGGGCCATGTGCTTAACTAATTAACTACCCTATAAGTATTAATTAATTGTGAAAAATGGGAATCACCTAAATGTAGGAGGTTTTTAATAATTTACATTTCCATTTATGCTATTTTTAGATAATCTTTATTAAGTATTTTACTAAACGTATGCGCTTCAAATTACTTTTGAGGAATTTTCATTTAAAAACACTCTTTTTGTTATTATTTTTTATAACAAATGAGGAGTTTTAATAGTTTTATTTAATAATCAAAAGAGAGATTATTTGAAATACAGGTCATAAATAAAGTAACTCTTTTGTAATTTATCCGAAGAAAAAGCTGAATACGATGAATACATAATCTCTACATTCTTCATTCTTCATAACTTTCACATATGAGGTCAGATTTTAAAATATTCGAGAAAGATCATAATTGGTGAAATGACTAAGATGCCCCAATCTCAAGTGGTTTTGAACAATTCCTGAAAAATTAAGAAAAATCTAAGAAAGTAATAAACATGGTGAACTTGATACCCAAGATAGAATTCAAATGATTTTGAAGTAAAACTTGTGCAACTGTGAAATGGTAAAAGAAAAATGGGATAACACCATGAACAAATACATCTTAAGAACATAATTGATCATTGTGACCCTGAACTTCAGTGACATTAGGTAATGTCAGGAAGGCTAAAAGTAGTGTTTCTACTTTTAACACTCTCTACACATTCATAATTGTTTGAGCAACAAGAAAAGTGATTAGGAAAGCAATAATTTTTTAATTTGAAATGACATTGATGCGAGAGAAAAATCGGTGACGCATCTTCTGATAGAGTGTCTGCATCTGAGACTTCATTTGATGAGGTGTAGACCTTAAATAAGACCTAGGATTGAGAATATACATTCTGAAGATGTGGATAGTTGGATCTCGGGTAATTTAGTCGATACTTTCTTGAAGCTTCTTAAAGCTCATGAAGGGCCATGCTCATTCTTGTACGTGAGTCTGTCGTTAAATTGCTCGCAGTTTGCAGGTGATCTTGATGGTTACACGACCACAACAAAATATATGTAAATCTTCTTTATGATTAGGCATTAATTATAGGACACCTTAAGGAGTTATTCGATGTACCAAAGTTACGGATAGGGTACGTTGAGCACATTCACCAACTTGTATGGGTTGCGGGTCCATCCACGTCCAATCCAACCCGTTCAAACAAAGCTCTAAAGGGACGATTCAAGCAAGGTTCAGATTAGGTTTGAGTGTTACAGCTCTTTGTGGGCGGTTGGATCTCATCTTATAGATGAGTGATGAGTGTAATTTATACACATATTTTATATCACTTTTATGTTTATTATTTGTCATATTTAATGCTGAAGGGGTGTTGTTTCTTATGTTTTTACAGAATTAGGAGAAGAGTAAGAAATTAGGGAAAATAAGTGAAAAGCATTGAAAATCCATACAAGAAGAGACTGAAGTCAGATTTACTACAGATCAAAAAATTCAAAGCCAAAACAGCACTGGCAAGAGAGACCCCTAGTATCAGAGAAGCAGTTATAAAATCTATAGATCAAAATCAGCCATAAGTAGGCTAGCCAGCCGACCTGGTCAGCTATGCAGCTAATAACGGCTCAAAACAGAGAGCAGAATCAGATTCAGATTTAAATTCAGACTGGACACATTTCAGAGTTTTGATCATAACTTTTGCGATAGAAGTCTAGATCCAAAGATTCAAGATGCTATAAAAAGATGATTGAAAGAGCTACAATTATTATGTTGACAACTTTTCTAGTTCAATCGTTTGATAACCCATTTTTTAAAATTACCACCAAGTGGCTGGAGTCCAATTCAGAATTGAGTTCCTACAACGAGTTAAAATTGGATTAGAAATCCTATTGTATTTCTTATTTTTATTGGCTCTAAGATCTATTTAAAGTGCTACAATCTCTTGTAAGTAAGTAATATAATTATAAAAGAGGCTTTGTAATTTAGGTTTTAGTTTTTTCTTATAAATACTTTTTCTTATATCAAATTCTAGCTTTTGGAGAAGAAATTCTGGTGCTTTAGAAGAAAAAGGTCAAAGAAGAAGTGACAACTAAGGATTAGAAGTAATCTCTAAATTAGTGTTATTATTCCCTTTCTATTTTAATTTATTGTATGAAGATAGAAATCATATTTATTATTTTTGCTTTTCAATTTCTTTATCATGAACTAAATCTCCATAGCTAAGGCAATTATGAAGATTTAATTTTTGTTGCTTTGTGTTAGTTCATGCTACTACTATGTTCTTCATGTTAGATCTTATGCATGTTAAGTCTTTATTCTCGTTCTTCATGTTATTAATTGATGCACACAATTATAAGATGGTTAGGTTTGAGATCGAGAGGAGATAATTTAGCAACCCTTCATAGGAATAGAAACCACAATTTGACATGTTGAAACTAAAGAGTTACGTAAGTTATGAAATCGTGTGAGAAAGATCCGCTAAGCTTAATGCATATTGTAACTTAAAAATCACTAGAACGAGAGATTGTAGGTTCTTGATTAACAAATAGAATTAATGTTACTCGAAAGAGAATACTAGTTGAGACATGGACTTTCAATTGTTAACATAAGCAGTCGATAGTTATTATCACAATCAATTTGTTTATTCAGCTTATTTATTATTGAAATCAATTGTCCTAGTATTTTTTCTATCTATAGCCAACATCTTTCTTGTTTATTTACTTCTCTATTTCTATCTTTCTTTCAAAAAAACTTTGAGTCATACCTATGGTACTGAATTTGATAACAATCCTCGTAGGTTTGACACCCTACTCTATCACTTTATTACTTGTGAACGACTAATGCACATGCCATTCACACGCATCAAGTTTTTATTACCCCGTACCTATTTTTTGCTGGTTGATTGAAATGAACATGTGCAGAAAATGTAAAGTTTAGAATTGAAGATAGGAATATGCTAGGTTGCTTAATAGTACCGCTATACCAAGTGGCTATGCTGGTCGTGATCCACAAGGAGGGACTGGGATAAATGCTTTTAAGTATTCTTTCTAAGTTACTAGATCTGGTTAAAGAGTTTCTTCTTTGTTTCTTAAAAAGAAAGGAAAACTGTTAATAATAGAAGAGGAGAAAAAGAAGAAGGTGATGTTGTTGATGTTTTGAAGTATATCTAAACTAAGCTAAAAAAAAGAAGAATAAAGAAAGGAGAAGTGTGTTTCTAACCTAAGAAAGAAAGAAAGAAAGAATTAAAAGAAATACTTACTTGCCTTTTCAGCGCTTGCTTACCTTGAATCCGTTGCAATGACCTACTTTGGCTTTAAGGCAATTACAACATGACATATAGGATCTTCCCTACTTCAAATTGGTCTAACTAACAAAAAATATGGGGATTGTAGAGAGAGCTTGTAGAGCTTGAAGACTTGAGAGATTGTAGAGAGAGCTTGTAGAGCTTGAAGACTTAAAGCTGATAGAGCTTATAGAGAGAGAGAGAGAGCTTATAGACCTTGAGAATTATAGAGTTTATTTTTTAGATTTTAAAGATTTGTTTTGTGATGAATGGAGTGGAGAAGATGAAGTATTTATAGAGGGGAAGAGGAATATTTTTTTTCAATTTTTTTTGGCAAAAAAATCAAAATAACCCCATTCTACCTGTTGGGGGTATTTGTAAAAAATAATTGCAAATACCCCCAAATGACTAAAATAGCTGTTGGGGGTTCTGCAAAAAATGTTTTAAAAAAACCCCCTCCAACGACTCTTAGAGTCGTTGGATTTCCTGGCCCGGCCAGACCGGGCCGCTGTGTTCGAGCCCCAATGGCTTTTAGAGCCGTTGGGAGGCTAGGCTGCCATGGGCCACCTTTACCAGACCCGGGCTTGGCCCAGGGGGAAGCTGGAACCTGGGCGAGTCTGGCCTGGGCCAACCCGGGTCGTGCCTGTGCGGGTTGCCAGACCAGGCCGGCCCATTTAACACCCCTTGCCATGTCATCATACATAGCAGGATGAAAAGATAAATCCCAAAAAAAAAATCAGAATACTCTCAAGAAAAGACTTTATTTTCACAAATTGATTTATAAATTCATGATTTAGAAAAAGAATTCCCAGAAAAATATCTATATTCCAGAAAATATTCAGATATTATTGAAAATACTAATGGACAAAGTTACTCAGATGGGCCAAAATTTTCTGTGAATTTATGTATTTAATCAGCTACGTAGCCAATGGGTTAGCTGTGCAGTCAACTTTTTGTCTCTGATTTCACTTTTCTTTGGGTGGCTTCTCTGTAATCTCATGTAGACCCATCCTATAGTTTTTTTCTAATTGAAGCACTGGTTTTGGATTGAGGTAAAAAAAATTCCAATAAAAAAAATAGTTAGTCTCCTTACCTTGATTCATCGATATCATCCACGAGAATATTTTCCACTTTCCCAATGCGTTTTCTTCAAACGAGATTTGGATGAGCTCAACTTTTTTGTTAACTTTGTATTGAGTCTCTTCAATTTGTTCTATGTCTTCTTTAATTTTGGTTTATGCTCATTTTGATTTGTTCTCTTTAAACTTTTCATGCATCGGATCATTCCACCAACATCGACATCATCATATGACAAAGGATCTTCATCTTGTCAAAAGACACATCTAAATTGATTAGAAAAATACTTGAAATTATATGAAATTGGTGATTCGTCAAGTAAAATATCTTCAAAAGATTTTTCAATCGGTGTCTCAATGAACGTATAAATACTCCAATCAAGTTTCTTTCTACCGAAAGGAACTCTAGACTATACAGGGAGGAAAGCTAAAAGTGTATTGCAAACTTTCCTTGAATCAATGAAAAGTTACAATAACTCAAATTCCAACTACAAGAGAGAGAAGACACTCAAGCTAAGATCCCCTCTTTGTTTAAGGTTGGGTTCTTTGCGTAGCGGTGGATAGTGAATCTTGTTTTCTGTTGACCGGGTGAACGTCAAATCTTCTTCAGAACTTTCCCCTTAGATCACGGATGGAATAGCACAGCTCTTATCCAATGAAATTTCAAAGAGACTTGGGCAAAAACTTGATCTCAGCAAATTGGTAGAAGAGTTGAACTCTTTGTAAAGCTAATCTTCCTCAGCACAAAATCCCGACCCCTCTTCAATAGCAAACTGAGCTATTTATAGGGATTTTAGGGGTAAAACTGTTTGATAAAAACCCTCCATGATGGGGTTAACTCCCCTCATTACGTGGGCAGTACTTGACCCAGTAATGGGGTAGTTATAATTGAGACACTGGGCTCCTCTCCAGTTGGAATGCGGGTTTGAGCTCTGTGTTTAGCCGTTGAGGTAACTCTGGACGCAGGTCTTGAGCTCCGCGTTTTGGGCATCGGAGCGGTGTTGAAACGCGAGGCTCCGACTCTGTGTTTCCTCATTGACGTGGTATTAGACGCGTGCCTCGAGCTTCGCGTTTGAGATGCGGGCTTCAAGCTTTGACGCGGACTTCAAACTTTGACACAAGCTTCAAGCTTTGTACCTGAGCACTGAAATGGTGCTAAGACGCGGGCTTTGAGCTCTGCGTCTTGGCATTGCAATGTGTTGCGACACGGGCTTCGAGCCCTGCGTTTTACCTATACACGAGTGGCTTTGATTAGCCTCACATTTGAAATATTGACTCTGTTATCTGAAGACTCTTCAGTGATTTTTAGACAGTCTACAGAACCCCCTCTAAAGTTTTTGAAACTCTGTAGTTAACTGGACGGGTTTCAAATTTCTTTCGGCAACAAACTCTCAAGACTGGACTGGCAATCTTCTGAGATACCTTGAGCTCGATCTTGTCTGGATTTTGGTCTTCGTGAGTGTACTGTTAAACTCTTTCAAGCCACCAGAGATGATCGTCGTCAGTGTCCAGATATGCAGTCCAGACCTTATCGGTACTCTGAGCTGGTCATCGGTGTACTATTAAACCGAAAAAAATTGCCAACTACTTTTGCCAGTGTACTATTTGAACTGATTATAGAAGTAAAGACTGAACACAGGTCTTGTAGATGCGAAGGTTGTGTGGCCTTGAAGATGTGGACCTCATCTGAAGTAGAAATGTGACTCTCATTCATTAAAGAGACGCGAACATCAAAGTGGAGACGCAGCTCTCACTTTGTTGAAGTGACGCAGACTTTGAGGTGGAGACGCGTACTTTTCTTTATTGAAGAAATGCAGCTCTGCTGTTTTGCCAAGGTGCGAGTTTCCTTCAAAGTGAAGACACACCTTTCACTTGATGTAGAAACGCGGGTCTGAGCGTTACAAACGCGAACTTGCTTCAAAGTAGAGACGCAACTCTCGCTGGGAACAGAGGCGCAGCTCTCTTGTTTTGCCAAGATGTGAGCCAGAGAATACTGAAGAGACGCGGTCTTCGAAGTGGAGACGTAGCTCTCACTTTGTTGAAGTGACGCAGACTTCGAGGTGGAGATGCGGACTTCTCTTTACTAAAGAGACGCGTCTCTGTTAAATGCGAGACTCGTGTTCTGGGTGCATTGCCATGTTTGGCGGAGCTTGAAGGGATGTTGTTATCTTAAAGCGCGAGGTCCACGTTCTGGGCGCGTTGCCACGCGTCTGACTACGATCGGTCTCAGGATACGGGCCGCATTTCTTGGTCGATTACTGTGTTTATAAAAACAACAGTCTTTTAAGAGTCATCATTAGACTCTTTTCTTCTCCGTTTGAACTTTACATTCAGAGATTTTAAGAACTTAAGAAGAGCTTTAAGCTTTTTCTTACTTTTTTCTTATCTTCTCCAAAGAATTCACCGTCAAGATGGCCCCAAAGACCAAGCCTGTGGCTTCCTCCTCAAGCGCAGTCGCTCCAGAGGTTCAAATGGGAAGTTCCTTTATGCAGGAGGCCCCCATTTCAGGTAATAAAATCACTTTAATCGGTTTTATCCATTAAAAAACTTGAAGAGTTTTCTTACTCTTAAGCTTCTTTTGAGTTGAACCTCCAACGCAAGGCTCACGCCCGTATTGATTTGCAGATGCAACCCTTGCACTGGTAGGCAAGACGTGGGTTTGATGACCGCGGCGTCGCTTCATCAGCTTGAGTATGTGTCTGCTAGTTAAACACGGGCTTCATTGAGCCTTGCGTTTGATCCCAACACTTAGAAAATTTTCTAAGTGGTGAATTTCAGACGCGGACTTCATGCGAACCTCGCGTCTCTGAAGTTTGACGCGGGTTTCACTGAGTCTCGCGTCTGATTCCAACACGTAGAGAAATATCTAAGTTGTGGGTTTCAAACGCGGACTTCATGTGAACCTCGCATCTCTGAAGCTAGACGCAAGTCTCGCTGAGCTTCGCGTCTCAGTCATTTGATGCGGTTCTTGCGTCTGAGCTTCAATACTTTAACAATTTTCAGGTTGCTGACTGTTGTGTTATCCTTTTTGCAGTGCGATATTCCTCGAACCCTTTGTCCAAAAGTGTTACTTTCAACATGTAAGTGGTGCTGACCCGAACATTGATTTTCGTTCTCTAGAGGACTGCTCCTATGACCATAGGTAAATCAAAGGAATGACGGAGCTGGATCAGCAATGCCAGTATGCTTACTCTCTGGGAATCATTTCTGACAGTCGGTTCGAATCGGATTCCCGTGCTCTACTAAGAAATCCCGACTTCTTCTTTGGTGACTCGATCGAGGAGGATGAAACTGCTCTTTATGATGAGGATTACAAATGGCTTCGTCAGATTGGCAACAGGAGGTTCTTCCTCCCGAACATGGAGCAGATGTATCCCCTGGCCTACCTGCAACATATGCCGTGTGTCGGATAATGAACTAAGAGTTGGTTAAGCCAATCTTCATAGTTACCCTGGGCAAGATAGGTACCCATGAAGCCTTCACCATCGGTCATAGGAGGGATGTGCTGGGGTTGCAACCTGGTTTGGTCAAAATTGAATACCCAACCGGGGAGAACCCACAACTTGCAGCCACCTCATCAGACAAATCTTGGATGTGAGGGGTGACTTTCCTTCAGAATTCTGTGCCATTGGATGGATCCATTCTACCAACAAAACATGGTGGGGCAGAATGGTAGGGTTTACTCTTACAGAATTTGAAGACCTTTTGCTGCAGGCCGGACTGAATGGGGCCGTAAGGGCTGTCTAGTACGGCATTCCGCAAAGCACCCAACATTTCTACGCTATCCTGGAGCTGTATAATCCAGAGACCTGCACGTTCTTCACTCCCATCGGGGAAGTGGGGCTTGCTCTTCATGAGATGTACAAAGTCTTAAGGCTGGTGATTGGAGATGCCCCTTACGAAGGATACGTTTTGTCGACAAGGAGCTACATCTGCTGAAGAAGAGCGATCCTCTGGTGTACGAGACTTATTGGAGGTGTCGTGCTGCTTCCACATCTGTGGGCAGGTGACATGATGGAGGAGTGGGGGAGTTAAGCAGATATCGTGAGCAATTATCTGTTCCCCGGGTGAATAAGACTGACCCGATGACCTTGCTAGTTCCCAGTACTGATGAAGAAATAATTGAAAGGATCAGTGCATCCACCAGCTCATCACAGACTCTAATGAGGATACTTTCAAATTGGACACAGTTTTTGAGAGCTTCCACCATCAAGCCAAAGTCTCGATGTCTGACCGGGCTCTATTGGCGGGCTTCCTCATGTTGTGGCTGAAGCGATGTGTGGTGTTGATACTTTCGCATGAGGTGATCATCACCGTGTGGTGTACCTGACTGTTTTGCTTACTTATAGGAAGTCCATTGCTCTCCTCTCAACAATGGTGGTCGAGATTCAGAGTGGGTTACGGGTGCTAACGAAGAGCTTCTGTCAGTGGAGGTAATCGTGGACACAAAGGGCAACCCAGTCAAGGATTCCAATGGTCATCCCCTGGTTTAGAGTCCTAGTCCTAGGGTTAAGCTTCCATACACATATCTGGTGGCTTGGTATGTGATGCACTGTCCATCACTAATGACTGTCGTCTCTGCCTCAGAAGATTTTGTACCTTTTGCGTAGCGGTTGGAAAGCTTGAGCTGGCTGCAGTACTACATGTTTTATATCCAGAAGACTATTCTGAATGGGGCAAATTACCAATTGGACAGGTGCTTCCCCGGAATTCATGACGCCTCATATGGGGATAAGTTTGCAGACCTAGTGGATAGACCTTAGATTCACCCGATTACCTTTTAGCGTCTTTTGGTGGTTGATAAACATCCGACCTGGATATTTGATTTTTCGGCAAGGGAACTCCTGTACAGTAGGACCTTACATGCCTTGTTGATTCACCAGGTAGTTTGGTTACGACCAATTATATGTCGGTAACCCCAACCAAACCTTCACTTTTGTGGGAATTTGTTTAAAGGTGCCCGGATATATTACTACAACATAGCTGGAGGAACCGTAGCTGTCTTCACCCTTCCTCATAAGACGCCCAATTTTTATGCAAGTATTGATTTTTTTACGTGGTATTTCATGGCAAATAAGGTGCCTGGGTTGGAATAAATACCTCATGCATAAAAGGCATCAAATCCGCTTATAAAGTTAAGGAAGGGTCCAAGGGTTGCCAGATGCGAGGGATGACCGAGTATCAGGAGGCCGAGAAGGAGGCTGAAAAAGAGGCCAGGATGAGGCTAGCAGAACAGGAGCAGCTTCGGGGTCAGAGTCTAGAGCAGGAGTGGCTGAGGAGCAACCCACTAGGAGGACTCAGCAAGCTGTGCCCAAGCGTCCCTGAGCTTCTGCTTCCCAATGTGAGCCTAGCCAGAAGAAGGTAAGAAAAGGATCTGAGATTGTAGTTTCAGCCCAGATGCCCGAGGTACTCCCCTCCGGTACAAGGGAAGAAGAAGAAGAAGAAGAAGAAGATGCAGCCTCCTTTTTTCATTCCTGGGTTTTCACAGTAGGGGTCCCGCAATCTTGGCGGAGGCAGTCTGCAGGCCAGTCCATTGTGACCGAAGTGGTTGCAGAACAGCCAAAAGAAGTGACAGAGAAGGCCAAAGTTGAAGTTCCATCTCAAACAGGAGTTTCATTCAGCCGGCAGCTTTCTCGGCTCAAGAAAGAGTGGAGGTGCGACTGCCGGGCTCTCCTAGTGTCTTGATGTCGGCCTCTCGAATTGCAGAGCCCAACTCTACCACTGGACTTCTCAGTGGCAAAGCTTCGGTCATTGAGGTCTCCTTGGTTCAAGTGTCATCTTCGTCGTTCGAAGAACAGGTGACTATTCATGGGACGAAGTTGACTTTGACGACGAACCTGCTCTTCCTGACACCAGCAAATTTCACACATTTCTCAGGAAGAGATGCAAGTGGATGGTCCTGTTATGGTTCCGCCGTCGGGAGAGGTCACCACTACCGAGGGTATTACTTCTATCTCCCTGTTCTTTTCTTCATATGAACATTGTTTTAATACTCGCCTGACTGTTATTTGCAGAAGCTGCCACCGGTGTCGGGGCTGTACCTCCTCTCATATTGAGGAGATGATTAAGGAGTTGGTCCAACCGGAGGAAATTGAAGTTTTTGCTACTACACAATCTCTGAGGGTATAACCACCATGACCGGGGACCCTCATTCCAGAGCAGCCTGCCTAAGGGTCTACCATTTTCGGATCCTCAGCTTGGTAGAAGACTAAAGATTCTCTATATGCTCCCATTCTCATCGTTATTTCTAACATTGATGTTATGATTGCAGAGAGTACCAGGTTGGCTCGTGTGGCAGAGCTCGTGGCAAGCACTGGCACAGAGGACAGCGTACTTCAAACTTCAAAAGCTGAACCAAGTACTGTGAAGTATGTCCCTACGATTATCGTCTCAGCGGCTACCACAGTAACAGCCCCGAAGGTGCCGGTCACGGCTCGACGTTGATGGAACCTGCTGTTGGCTTTATTTCTGCAGCAAGTGAGATGGCTCTCGCCTCTACGGACATCGTACGCACAATTATAGAAAGGGGGTCCGGGAGTGCACCAACAAAGCCGGCTCTAGCCATAGACATCATGGAAGAATTGGCTTATCAGATGGTACAACAATTCTTCACCTCCATAAAGTCCTACATCGAATTGGTTCTTTCCGGGGGAAGTTCCTTTGAGTTCGCCCGAATGCTTCTTGAAAATCAGATTGAGAACATTCATCATATCGGAAGCTTGGAGCAAGCTAAGGCATATCTTACGCTAGTCGAACAGCTGGGAATATGCTTGAAAGTGCTAAGAACCTTGGAGAAGGCTAGTCCGGTAGACGAGGCTCGGCTGATGTTGAATAAGCTCCTCGCTGCTCAAGAATGCGAGCAGAAAGAGATAGAGGAGCAGATGGCTAAAGAGGCCCGTCACCTTAATGACTTCCAGGCTAGCTATTAAAGATTGGTTGACAACTCCAGAGAATCTGAGGTCATCACCAAAAACACAGAGCAAGTTATAGCCAACGCTCAGGCAGCTATTGCCAAGAGGCAAGCCTTGATTCAGGTAAATGAGCAGAAGCTTGCTGCTGCTAGGAAAAGGCTGGAGGAGTTAGATGCTGCCAAGAAGCGGATCCAAGAAGATCTTACTGCTCGTTCTTCCAAGTTGAAATCTCTTCAAGCGCAGTTGGCTACGAAGAAATTCTTGTCAGAGAAAGAATTGACGGTTCAAGCTTGGTAGAGATTGAGAAGGCACGCCAGCGTGAGATGCAGCGCCTTTGGGACTAGATTTACTCTTTGGCTGAGCGAGATTAGCCCCCCTCCTTTTGTATCTCTTTTTTTTGTAACACTCTATTTGTTAAATAAGAGAGTGTTTGTATCAGCTTTATCATTTTTATATCAATAATAAAAGTTATCAAATTTTATCTCATCTTTATCCCTCCTTTGTATTTGAGAATCAGACGGACTCTTTGTTGCATAGGAGAACACAACTCACATAAACGCGTTTCTTGACCAATGCGGAGACGCAGTCCTTAGCCATTTGCTGGGATGCGATTATGAGTTATAGAGGAGAAACTCAGACAACACTGAATTATTGATGAGACGCGGCCCTGAATTGCAGGGAAGATGCGACCTTGAGTTGTTGAGAGGCGCGACTTTGAATTGTTAAGAGGACGTGGCTTTGGATTGTTTGACTGACACGGCTTTGATTCACTTAGAGAACGCGGATCTAAATTATTGAGAGACACGGCTCTGAGGACGCGGCTCTGAATTGTTGAGAGACACAGCTCTGATTCACTTAGAGGACACGACTCTGAATTGTTGAGAGATGCGACTCTGCATTGTTAAGAGGACGCGTTCTGGATTGCTGAGAGATGAGTTTTCTGATTCATTTGGAGGGCGCGACACAGAATTATTGAGGGAATTCAGCCCTGAATTGATGGGAGAACACAACCCTGGATTGAGGAGAGATGCGGCCCTGAGCTCTTCAACTTATTGGAGACGAAGCCCTCAGTTTGTAGAAGGACGCGGATTTAAAATGCAATCTTGAATTATTAAAGACGCGGTCCTCATTCTGTTGAGAAAAAGCAGCCTTTGGTTTGCGAAGCGACGCAGACTTTAAATGTGACCCTTGAAGTGTCACATGCAGTTTATAAAGACGCGAAGATCTTGCTGGATCTTTTGAGGCAAAGCCGACGTTGACGATTGGGGATACATGTTGTTGGGACTTCCCAGAGGAAAAATCCACCTCACTCAGACTGGATTTGATATTCGCGTCATGAATTAAGGCTATTGATTGGCCTTTAAGAACGGTTTTGATTTTCATGTCGTTAATTAATGGCCATTTAGCGAACCTATAAATAGGCTATGAGCCTCTTAACAGTCATTCGTCTTGACTATTTTTTCCTTCATTGGCAGGTGCTCTGAAGAATCTTTAGGGTCTTGGACTGTCTTCTTCTTCAAACCTGCATCTTAAAGAAGTTTCAAAGTTCTTTAAACGAACCCAAATTATGATGCTTTCTTGCAATCTTCTTCGAAGATTATCACTGTTAAGTTATTTCAAAATCAAAATGCATCCCTAAAGTGCTTTCATGATCGTGTCTTTACGGATGTTGTCCTTCCTCTAAAGAACTCTTCTTCAGTTAGGAAATAGCCTTTGCCATAATAAGACTTTGTTCTCTTATTGCTCTGTCATTACCAATCATAAAGAGACTGTCTCTTGATCTCTTTCTGAAACTTTTGAAACTTCTTTCTTGAGGTTTAGACAGTTGACTTGAGATCCAAGCGTCCATGCTCTGTTTCTTGATCTCTTCCTAAAAATTTGAAGATTCTTTCTTGAAGTTTAGACAGTCAACTTGAGATCCCTGCGTCCATGCTCTGCAAACGCGAACTTCGCGTTATATTGATGAAACACGAGCTTGTAGATTTTCGAGTCCCAAGTTCTTCAGATGCGAGCATGGTGAACTCCGCATTTTGAGGCTTTAAATGCAGGTTTTGTATATGAGACTCGCGTTTAGAGTTCATGACTTAGAAAATTTTAAAACTCATGTCTGCTCTTTTAAAGTTTCTAGACGCGAATATAGCGAACTCTGCGTCTTAAAATCCTTAGACGCTCTTTTAAAATCTTAGACGCGAGTGTGGCGAACTCTGCATCTCGAAGTCTTAGAAGCGGATCCATAATGCCTGCATCTAGAGTTCATGACATAGAAAATTTTAAGGCCCGCATCTGCGCCTTTAATATATACCCCATGTTTCAATAATCAGACGCGAGTCTAATATTGGGCTGGCATTTAGATCCATATATTCTATCTTTGCAGAGCGTGGCAAACTCTGCGTCCTGAAGCTTTGATTCACGTATAAGACTCGCGTCTGGAGTTTATGACTTTAGACCCGCGTCTGTCCTTCTGGATTCATGTTTTCTGTCTTTGCAAAAATTTAACTCTCTGATTTTTCTTCTTCTTGCAAGTCGTGGCCATATTGTTGGTACTGGTTCCAGTGTCCTTACCGCATCCATTGAGGTAGACATGAAATGACCAGTTTGTTCAATTGGCGACCACTTAAGGAGTCAGAACTTCTGTCCAAAGGCGAGGAAGATCCGCACGGTTCTCGATATACATCAAACATTATTGGACATGATGCACCAGTAAGGTCTCGGATCCTTCCTGATCATAATGAGCATGGCGCATTTGAAGGTCATGGGAAAGAGGACGTCACCAGAAGGTCTCGGATCCTCCCTTCACCTATCTTGTTCAAAGAAATGACAACAATAAAAAACCCATGCTCATTGGATGACTTTCTGGTGGCGGAGCTTCCCATTAAGTGAAGGATTACAGCCTTGTGAAGATCTTTGCACCAGTTGTCGGGTGGAATTCGAATGCTCCCTTGCATTTCGACCTCGAGAAACACCATTATTCTCAAGAGGAGAGGAGGTTGATCTGTTGTTTCGGCCATAGTCAAGAAGACAACTTATGTATCTTTAATATTTCAAGGAGTGAGTGCAACCTTTCGCTAAGCAAGAGGGACTTTTTTGTACTCCTTTATTGTAACACTCAATCTTATTGGAAAAGGGAGCGTTTTATATCAATTTCATATTTTTGAATAAAAGTGACACTTTTATGCCTTCTTATTTGCCTTGACTTCCTTTTTACATTGAAATCAGACAAGTGATTACCTTTGATTTGCTAGAGCTATGATATTTAACTTAGCAACTCAAAGTAGGAAAATTCCATTTAAGAAATTTAAAGTTACTGTCAGAGGTGTGATATTAACTTGACAAGAGTGGTTATGTTTCTGTGGACTTGTCATTCTATGGATGAGAATGACAAGTGAAGTTTTTACTCCGCAGGGATTATGATTGAGTCTATCATTAGATGTTTAGTATTAACATAACTAAGACTCAGTTGAAGATTAGTGAGAACACTATTAAATGTGTGATATCAACCTAACAGTGATTTTAAGTGGACCTGCCCTTCTATTGACGAGAATAACAAGTAAGAATAGACCCCTCAGGATCTGAGTATTTTTTTACTGTCAGAGGTGTGATATTAACTTAACGGATTGGATTAAATCTTATCAGAGGTGTGATATTAACTTGACAAGGATGTGAGCTAGAGGTGTAATGTTAACTTAGCTCCACAGAAATTTCAGTTTTGTTTGGAAAAAATGAAGATACCATTGTCATAGGTGTAGTGTTGAACTTAATAGTGGAGGTAATGCTAGAGGTGTAATTTCGAACTTAGCATTGGTCATCTCGAGTTCGATACGGAAGTTCAAGGGAAAGCCATTGTCATAAGTGTATTGTTAAACTTAACAATGAACTGGATGCTAGAGGCGTGATGTTAAACTTAGCATCGCTCGTCTCAGCTTTGATATGGAAGCCTGAGGGAAGTGACTGTCAGAGGTTTAACATTGAACTTGGCAACAACTTGATCACTGTTAGAGGTGTGGTATTAAACTTAACAGTAATTTGTCAGAGGTGTAATATTAACTGACAAGAGTTGATTTGTAATGTGAGAAATTTTGAGGACTTGCCATTTTATTGAGGAGAATTGACAAGTGAAGTTTGGATTGTCAGAGTGTAGTGTTAACTTGACAATTTTGAAGACTTGTGACTCCATGTAAGGAAGCAACAAGTGGAAGTTCGTACTCGCTGGGGAGTACTGAAACTTTTCACTGTGAGAGGTGTAGTGTTAACGTAGCAGTGATTGAGCTTGTGGACCTACCACTCCATAGGAGAGAATTGGGAAGGGACTTTGTGGAGAAATAGAATAAATTGTCAGAGATGTAATGCTAACTTGACGAACCCCATTGGGGATTAAGGAAAATGGCTTGCTAGAGGTTTACTGTTAACGTGACAAGTCTGTGCTTATTTCGTCGGAGAAATAGACACAGGTATTTTTGTGATCCTACCATTCCGTGGAAGGGAATTGGTAAGGAATTTTGGAGAGGAAGGCGGGACCAAGTCCCTTAGGATTTTTAGCAAACCCTCAGTTATCAATGGATTTGGTATGCCTTTACGAACTATTGTTTAAGTTGGGCTAGTCATGCTATTCCCCTCAGCATGATGAGTTATCGAGGATTTATGTTGGACTTAAGAGCCAACATTTTCCTCTATCCTTAGCCATCGAGGCGTCGGATGTTCATAGATAAACTAGAGAAGAGTAATAAGGCTAAAACTAAAGTTTCACACTTTGTCTTTTCTTTGATGTTTACATCATGCATTATGATGTAACCAATGTTAGGCGGCTCAGCAATGATCGACCGTAATGTGATCCATTGAAGAAAGAAGCTTTTCTTTGGTGCTCTTCTAAATATCTTAGATCTGAAAGTCTTGATCAGAGGTGTAATGTTAACCTGATCATGAGAAGAATCCTGTTAAGAATAGTACTTCTTCAAGACTCTGCTGTTGATCAGCATCATGAGCGTATCACCGTCTGAGATTATGAGGCGATATGCTCTATTCGAGTAGACTGACTCTACCACAAATGGTCCATCCCATTTGGGCTGGAATTTCCCTTTTGTCTTACGTGTCATCACCATGGGTCCTCTAACAGCTAAGATAAGGTCATCTTTCTTGAAAGTCTACTCCTTGACTTTCTTGTTGAAGGCTCTAGAAATTCGAGCTTGATAAAGCTCGATTTGCTGTTGAGCTTGCAAGCGTTTATCGTCTAAAGCTTCAGCTCTTGGAGTCGCAATTGATGCTTCTCATCATTTGTCATCTCTGTTGTCAAGGCAACACATAGAGATGGGATCTGAATTTTTAGTGGGAGTACGGCTTCACACCCGTATACCAAAGAGAATGGTGTAGTCTTCATCGGAGTTCTCACTGTTGTACGATAAGCCCATAAGCATTCACCTGACTTATCGTCTCAGTGGCGTTGGCTCTTCAAGATGAATTTCTTGAGAAGTTTCTCAACGGTTTTATTGAAAGCCTCTACAAGGCCGTTAGCGGCTGGATAGTATGCCGTTAAAGACACACTCTGGATCTTGAATTTGTTACAGAATCTTTAGAATGCTTGGCCGACGAACTGAGGCCCATTATCATGGATAATCCGCCGTGGCACGCCAAAGCGGTAGTCCACGTTATGTTTAATGAACTTGATCACGTCAGATGTCTTTACCTCCCTCAAGGGATAGCCTCTGCCCACCTGGAGAAGTAATCAGTTATGGTTAAAATAAATCGATGTCCTTTGGATGAAGGCGGGCTGATAGGACCAATCATGTCCATTCCCTACATCTCAAATGGTCAGGAAGAAGTAGGACGAAGATGTCCTGGTGCCTAATGAATGAAGTCACCATGGATCTAACAAGCGTGGCATCGCTTAGCATAAGCGATGGCATCAGGGAACATTTTTGGCCAATAATATCCAAGTCTTCAGATTCAATCTTCAAGTTTTAGACCAGGTTAGTGAGCTCCATACATACCGTCATGAGCCTCTTTGAATGCTTCCTGTGCCTCTTTATGTGACAAGCAGTGGAGGAAGATTCCATCATGCGATCAGCAATACAGTGTTCTTATGATCGCATTTAGTAGAATTTAGGGGTTTTTCTTCTAATAGTAGCCGTCTCTTTAGAGTCATCAGGCAGAATGTCGTACAATGTGTAGTCGATGTACGGAAATTTTCAATCCCTGAGCTCTGGACCTGCCAAAGTCTTTAGAGTTTCTTTGACTTGAAGGTTCTCTGCTGGAATCTGATCATTTTTTGAGGGCGAGTTTCGGACAGTACAAGTCATGGCTGTAGACGAGTACTTTCTCCATCGCTCCGGCTGGAAGAGCCAAGGACGCGGCGAGGGATGCCAGTGCATCTGCATGCGCATTTTGTCGGCAAGGTACATGATCAATGTAGAAGTTTCTGAACTTCTCTACCATGTGGATGGTTGCGTTGTGATAGGGTACTAAGTCTTCATATCTGACTTCATACTTCCCGCAAACCTGATTAACGATGAGCTTAGAATCACCGCATGCTTTGAGATTTTTAACGCCAATCTCATCGGCGATTTACATTTCGATCAAGAGAGCATTGTATTCTGCTACATTATTGGAGCACAGCTCAGTTATTGAAAATACATGTGGGATTATGTAGTTCTTTGGGGAGACAAATACTACTCCCACTCCTGCTACGATATTTCCTCGAGGACCCGTTCTTGATGCGCCGTCGAAGAAGAGTTGCCACACTTGTCCTTCAAAAGACTTCTGGGTCAAGCAAACTTCAGCGATCTCGTCTGGAAATCTTCATAAAGTTTGATCGTTCTTGGATCTGGATGCTCAGCCAAGAAATTTGCCACTGTCTATTCCTTTACAGCTTTTTGTGGTAGGAATTGCATCTCATATTGGGGAGCAATATGGCCCATTTTGCCAATCAATCATTCAGTGATGATGACTTCGTCATAAGCAATCTTAAAGGATTGACTTTTGATATGACGTGTATGGTTTGTCCACTAAGCAGTTTCGCATCTTCTGGACGGGGAATACCAATGCCAAGCATTCTTTCTCGATCAGGTTGTATCGATGTTCAGCACCGATCATTGTTCTACTCAGGTAATAGATTGCCTGCTCATATTCTTGATCATTGTTCTGGCTAACAAACCTGAAATTACACTAGAGGGGGGTGAATAGGTGTAAGCCTAATCAAATCAATATTCAATGTAAAATAAAAATGAGATGATGCAAATGATCACTCAAAGTAAGATTAAAAGTCGTATACCCCGTAAAGGGTTCTGAACTTCTTCCTCGTGATTCCTCTAGATAAGAGTTTGAGGTGCTCAATGCAATCTTGTTCTAAGAGTATAGATCGACAATGAATGAATGAATCTAAAGTAGATAAGATAGATAAGCAAATCAATCGCAAACAAAGAGATTTGTTTTGAGGTTCGAGCCACCGCTGTACGTCCCCGCCTTCACTACCGTGAAGGATTTCCAATCCACTAGAACTTTCCACCAAAGAAATTACAACCACTATGGAGTACACAACTCTCCAACACACTCCTCTACTTCAGAGGTAGCGTAGCAACAAAACAATAAGCACTGGGTGATCAAAAGACCACAAACTCTCTCTTGAAAACACTTCTTTACAAAACCCTAGAGAATAATATATAAGATTGAACCTCAAGATTTTGTAAGTGAAATTTAAAAATAGAAGAGAGATTTTAAGAATCAAAACTGAAGAGAATTTTAGAGAATAAAAGCACAAAAACTGAAACAAAAACTTTTTCTCAAGAAAGCACAAAACTTTGAATCTTTCAAATTGTTGTTGTCAAAACCCTACCCTAATGACCCCTTTATATAGGTTTTAGGAAGAGTAAATTTAGAATAGTTTTACCAGTATAAAAGAGAAAGAAATTGACCCTCAATTCAGCAAACCACGTTTTTAAAATCAAAATACATTTTAAAACAGATTTCAAAAACTAGCTGTTTCTGCCAAAACAGTAGACTCACGGTCGACCGGCCGGTCGACCGGACTATTCAAAATTATGACCGTTGGCTCTTCCGGTCGACCGTGACAAACTGAGGCTAACCTGCTTACAGTCGGTCGACCTTCCGATCGACCGCAACAGGGATCGGTCGACCGCCCGGTCGATCGGGAATATGCACAACGTGCACATCCCCCATTGCCAGAATTTCGGTCAATCGTTCTGGCCTATAATAGGCCTGGTCGACCGACCTTGGCCAAAAACAGATTTGAAAACTCTTTTTGAAGATAAATAAAATTTTGAAATAGTTTTGTTTGAATTTTTGGAAGATAGGAAACATACATAGCTACTAGATATAAGTTCTAAACTTGATAAAAAATATTTTAGAAAATTTGAGAACTAAAATCATACTTTTCAAAAACGTGCATTTTAGTGTGTGTGTATTTTTGAGCTTCAAACATATATACTAGTCTTTAACAAAAACTATCTACAAGATGAGTCTACAAGCAGGCGTCTCTGAAACTTGATATTGAACAGTGATTGAGCTAGAGCCTAATATCCCATGCTTGAGCCATTAATACCTGTACCAACCTGGAATTCATTCTTGAACTTCTATTAGTACCAAATAGCTTTTATATGGTTTGTCATCATCAAAAGACATAACCCGGGAATTGTAACCTTTGGGTCAACAATCTCTCCCTTTTTGATGATGACAAAACATATAAGCTTAAAACAAAATATAGGAAGGAGCTAAAACTCCCCCTCAAATGATGCTCTATTATTAAGTACAAAACATGAAACATATATGAGATAAACATCAAAACAAACCCCCATACTCTTACTTCTCCCCCTTTTTGTCATACGTCAAAAAAGGTAAACAATCATGAAAATCAATCAATAATACAAACATTTATTTCACCACAAATAAAAGAAAATCTGTTAAAATTAAGTGATTTAGTAAAAATATCTGCAAGTTGAAACTCAGTAGAAATATAATCATTTTCAATATCACCTTTCTCATGATGATCTCTATGAAAGTGATATCGAATCTCTATGTGTTTAGTCTTACTATGTTGATTTGCATTTTTAGTTATATGAATAACACTAGTATTATCACAAAATATTTTAACATGGTCATAATGCAAATCATAATCAAGGAGAGTATATTTCATCCAAAGGACTTGTGCACAACAAGCCCCAGCAGCAACATACTCCGCCTCGGCGGTTGAGAGGGCTACAGAATTTTGTTTCTTGGAAGACCATGAAACAAGACAATTTCCTAAAAACTGACATGTTCCACTTGTACTCTTCCTATCCACTCTACAATCTGCATAGTCAGCATCCAAAAAACTCGTCATTGAAAATTGTTCGGTCTTCGGATACCATAGACCCATTCTAATAGTGCCCTTAAGGTATCGAATAATGTGTTTTACCACAATCAAGTGGGACTCTTTAGGACAAGATTGGAATCTAGCACAAAGACATACACTAAACATGATATCCGCCTACTAGCTGTTAAACATAACAAACTATCAATCATGCTTCTATAAAGTTTTATGTTTACACTTTTATCTTGTTTATCCTTGTCAAGTTTGGTTGTGGTAACCATGGGAGTTTTGCTAGTCTTTGACCCTTCAAGTCCGAATTTCTTGATGAGTTCCTTTGTGTACTTGACTTTGACTTATAATGATCCCATCACTCCTTTGCTTGATTTGGAGTTCAAGGAAGTAGTTTAGCTCTCCCATCATAAACATTTCAAACTCATTCTGCATACATAATTCAAACTCCTTGCAAAGTATTTTGTTAGTAGATCCAAAATTATATCATCAACATAAATTTGAACAATAAGAATGTCACTATCAACATGCTTAATAAACAAAGTAGAATCTACTTTACCTTTAACAAAATCATTTGAAAGAAGAAATGTTGAAAGTCTTTCATACCAAGATCTATGAGCTTGTTTTAAACCATACAAAGCTTTATCTAGTTTGAAAACAAAATCTGGATGTATAGGATCAACAAACCCAGGGGTTGTTCAACATATACTTCCTCTTCAATAAAACCATTTAAAAATGCACTTTTGACATCCATTTGAAAAAAATTTGAAATTTTATAAGAAGCAAAGAAAAAGTGTGATCCGTATAGCTTTGAGCCATGCTATGGGTGGAAAGGTTTCCTCAAAATTAATTCCCTCGATTTGGGTGTAATCTTGGGCCACTAACCTAGCTTTATTTCTAACAACATTTCTCGACTCATCTAACTTGTTCCTAAAAATCCATTTAGTACCAATTGTTGGTCTATCACGGGGTCTAGGAACGAGATGCCAAACTTGGTTGCGCTCAAATTGATTGAGCTCTTCTTGCATTGCAAGCAACCAATATGAGTCGCCCTCAGCTTCGAAGATGTTTTTGGGTTCAATATGGGAATGAAAGCATAATTACCATACAAATCATGGAGTTTGGAGCGAGTAGATACCCACTTTGTTACATCACCTATGATGAGATCTTTGGGATGACTTATAGCATATCTCCAATCTTTTGAAAGTGGTTGAGATGGTTCCACTTCATCCTCTTGAACTTCACCATTAAGTTTTTGCTTGTCTTCTTGGGTGGGTGAGTCCTTCAAGGATACTTTCTCCATGTCTTAACCTAAAGTATCAATCTCTACAACATTCTTAACAAAAGCATCAGATTCTTCAAACTTAACATGCATAGATTCTTCAATTGTAAGAGAAATTTATTGAACACTCTATAAGCTTTTCTAGTATTAGAATAACTAATAAAAATTGCTTCAAAAGCCTTAGCATCAAATTTACCCAAGTTATCTTTGATGTTCAAAACAAAACATTTGCATCCAAAAACTCTAAAATAAGAAACATTTGGTTTTCTTGAATAATAGAATTTAAGAAGTTTTGGAAGAATTTTTACAAAATAAATTATGTTCGATATATAGCATGCAGTGTTTACGGCCTCGGCCCATAAGTATTGAGGGAGCCCGTATTCACTAATCATAATCCTAACCATTTCTTGAACAGTACGATTCTTCCTTTCAACGACTCCATTTATTGTGGAGTTTTAGGACATGACAACTCATGCTTAATTCTATTTTCTTCGCAATAAGTAATAAAGGATTGGTTGATGAACTCACCACCTCTATCAGTTCTTATGCGCAAAATCGAAAAACCTTTTTCTTTTTCAACCCTTTTTCAAAAAACATTAAAATACGAAAAAGCTTGATCTTTATGTTCCAAAAACGAAATCCATGTAAAATGGGAAAAATCATCAACTAAAATAAAAATATAGCATTTTCATTTAAACTTTTAGTCTTAGTAGGACCAAACAAATCCATATGGATCAATTATAATAGCCTAGATGTCATGATATCCCTGATTGGTTTGAAAGAGGACTTGGTTTGTTTTCCAAGTTGGCACGCATCACAAATGCGGTCCTTCTCAAACTTCAAGTAAGGAATACCCTTCACCGATTCTTTAAATTGATTCTAGAAAGATGGTCAAAAGATACATGGCTAATCTTCTATGCCATAACCATGAATCCTCATTAAAAATATTTAAACATTTAGTTTTGCAATCTAGATTATACATATCAATAATATAAACATTATTTTCACGAAATCCGGTGAGAATACAATCATTGGTTTTACAATCAAAAATGTTACAAGAAGATTCATCAAAAATAACTTTAAAACCACGATCACATAGTTGACTAATACTAAGTAGATTATGTTTAAGACCATCAACTAAAATAACATTTTCAATTAAGAGAGATGTACCAATCTTGATGTTACCTATACCGATGATGTTGCCCTTGAAATCATCTCCGAAGGTGACGATGCCACCTTCAACGTACCTTGATAGGGTTGCAAAATTGTTGATGTCCCATGTCATGTGCCTTGAATAACCACTATCAAGGTACCACCGCTCCCTACGTCCTGGAGCCTTGGTGTGTGCTTTTATCAAACAATGAAGTTGTTGACTTCGGTACCCATATTTTCTTGGGTCCTATGACGTTAGTACTTTGAACCCAAATATGATTATTAGTACCATTTATACGATCATAATAAATTTAGCTAGATGACCATTTCGGCCACAATAAGTACATTTATAAAATCTCCCATATTTGAAAGCATGATATGCATGATGAACATGTGGTTTATGAGTATGGTGAACATATGGTGTATGAACATGCTTGGTGTGTGTTTTAGAAGTGTGAGCATGTGTAGTATAAATGTGTTTCTTTGAAGCATTTTTCTTTGAAAACATATCTTCTAATTTAACTTTGTTGAACTCACATCTCTTTAAAATATTTTTCAAATTTTTGATTTTAATTGTTAGATAGAAATTTCATTTTCATCAATCTTGGGAAACTTAGCTTTACATGAAACCTTTATGCATCAAAATCCCTTTGTATTGATAAAAGAGTGGAAGACAAATCATCTTTTTCTTTGAAAAAAATAATAACTTTGTTTTGAAGAACTTCATTTTCCTTTTTCATTGTTAGACAATTTTTCTTTAAAGAATCATAATTATCTGAAAGTTCTAGAAAAGCATTTAATAAATCATCTTGAGTTACTCTACTATCATCAAAAGATGGTTTAGAATTTACCTTGGGTGTGTGTGACATAAAACACAGGTTTGCAGTGTCCACCTCCTCTTCGGATTCACTTCTGAATCCCAAGTGACTTTGAGAGCTTTCTCATAAATGGCTTCTTTTGCTTGATAGAAGAAGATATCTTGTTTCTGAAATCTGGACATTTGGCCATGATATGTCCGGGTTTCTGACAGTTGAAGCAAATGATTTTCTTTTCCTCCTTTCATTGCCATCGTCTCCTATGGTTTTATTTTGCCTTGTTGTATGTTCTTCTTATATTTCTTACGAGGAGAGATAGATCTTCATCTTCTTCTTCTTCTTCTTCATCGTCGGAGATGGCGGGAGTAGACTTGAAAGCGATAGCCTTCTTCTTTTGTGGCGCCATTTCTTTTCTTGTCTTTTTCTCCATCTCATGGGTCTTAAGGTTGTCGATAAGACCAATGAGCTCCATCTCATCTTTATCGTTCAACTCCTTCAATGTGGTAGCTTTCACTTTCCAAGACGGTGGAAGTGCGCGAATGACCTTTCGGACCTTTTGATCATTGTTGATTTCATCACCTAGAGAAGCAAGACCATTAGTTATTTTAGTAAACTTCGCAATCATATCATCAATAGACTCATTTTCATGCATTTAAAAGCTTTCATATTGGGAACGCAAGAGATCAATTTTAACTCTCTTGACTTGTGATGTTCCCTCATGAGTGACTAATAAGTGTTGCCAAATCTCATAGGTGGATTTGCAATGAATGACCCGTGTAGTGTGTCATCCTCATTCAATGCTGAAAACAAGGCATTTTGAGCTTTTGAATTAGCATCAAATTCCTTGGAGGCAAGATCGGACCAAGTGCCCTCCTCACTGGTGGGTGCACTATAGGGTTTGGTCTCCGCCTTTGCAACCCGGCTTCCTAGGATTGTAAAAATACGATCATCCTAACTTTTCATATGAGAAAGTTAAGGCCATCAAACTTGGGAGGGGTCCTAATACTGTCGGCCATCTTTACTAGTGGATGAATGAAGAGATTAATAGAAATGATTAGCAAATTAGGATCTCTTTAAGAATGTTAAGCCAAAAACTAGAGATCCTGCTCTGATACCAATTGAAATTACACCTAGAAGGGGGTGAATAGGTGTAAGGCTAATCAAATCAATATTCAATGTAAAATAAAAATGAGATGATGCAAACGATCACTCAAAGTAAGATTAGAAGCCGTATACCCCGTGAAGAGTTCTGACTTCTACCTCGTGATTCCTCTAGATAAGAGTTTGAGGTACTCAATGCAATCTTATTGTAAGAGTATAGATCGACAATGAATGAATGAATATAAAGTAGATAAGATAAACAAGTAAATCAATCGCAAACAAAGAGATTTATTCGAGGTTCGAGCCACCGCTCTACGTTCCCGCCTTCACCACCGTGAAGGATTTTCAATCCAGTAGAACTTTCCACCAAAGGAATTACAGCCACTGTGGAGTACACAACTCCCAACACACTCCTCTAGTCCAGAGGTAGCGTAGCAACAATACAGTAAGCACCGGGTGATCAAAACACCATAAAATCTCTCTTGAAAACACTTCTTTACAAAACCCTAGAGAATAATATATAAGATTGAAGCTCAAGGTTTTGTATTTAAAAATAAAAGAGAGATTTTAAGAATCAAACTTGAAGAGAATTTCAGAGAATAAAAGCACAAAAACTGAAACAAAACTTTTTCTCAAAAAAGCACAAAACTTTGAATCTTTTAAATTGTTGTTGTCAAAACCTCTACCTAATGACCCCTTTATATAGGTTTTAGGAAGAGTAAACTTAGAATAGTTTTACCACATAAAAGAGAAAGAAATTGACCCTCAATTCAACAAACCACGGTTTTAAAATCAAAACCAAATTTTAAAATTGATTTCAAAAACTAGCTATTTCTGCCAAACAGCAGACTGACGGTCGACCGGCCGGTCGATCGGACTATTCAAAATTATGACCGTTAGCTCTTCCCGGTCGACCGGTCAGTCGATCGTTACAAACCGAGGCTAACCTTCTTACAGTCGGTCGACCGCCTGGTCGACCGGGAACGTGCACAACGTGCACACACAAAACAGATTTGAAAACTCTTTTTGAAGATAAATAAAATTTAAAATATTTTTGTTTGGATTTTTGAAGATAGGAAACATACATAGCTACTAGATATAAGTTCTAAACTTGATAAAAAATATTTTAGAAAATTTGAGAATTAAAATCATACTTTTGAAAAACGTGCATTTTAGTGTGTATGTATTTTTGAGCTTCAAACATATATACTAATCTTTAACATAAACTATCTACAAGATGAGTCTACAAGCAGGCGTCTCTGAAACTTGATATTGAGCAGTGATTGAGTTAGAACCTAATATCCCATGCTTGAGCCATCAATACCTGTACCAACCTGAAATTTATTCTTGAACTTTTATTAGTACCAAATAGCTTTTATATGGTTTGTTATCATCAAAACACATAACTCGGGGATTGTAACCTTTGGTCCAACAAAAGCTCCTAGAAAATGATCCATAGCTCGAACGTATATCAGGAAAGGTTTTCCTGACACCAGAGCTATAAGGACAGGTGGATGCGTGAGGTACCGCTTGATTTCCTTGAACGCTTATTGGAAAGCATCCTCCCAGATCAATGAAACACCCTTCTTCATCAATTTGGTAAAGGGTTGGCATTGTCCTGAGAGATTTGAGATAAACCTCTGGATATAGGCTAGTTGTTATTGCAATCATCTAAGCTCTCTAACGTTCCTTGGAGGTTGCATCTCCTGGACGGCGCAGACTTTCTCTGGTCGAGGTGGATTCCTTTAGATGTTATGACAAACCCAAGAAATTTACCGCTGGCTACCCACAAGAAGGATTTGGTGGGATTCATCTTCAATTGATGCGCCCGCATGATATCGAATACTGTCTTCTAATCTGCTATGTGATCGCCTTTGTTCGGCTTTTCACTGCAGTATCGTCAACGTAGCATTCCACTATTTTGCGTATATGCTCGTGAAAATTGCATTCAAAGCTCTCTGGTATGTCACCCTGCATCCTTCAACCCGAGGGCATCAGAGTATAGCAGTACGCTCCTAGTGGTGTCCTAAGGGATGTATGTTTCTCATCGTCAGGGTACATCTTAATTTGATTGTTTTCAGAGAATCCGTCCATGAAGGACATCCGTTCAAACCCACACGTATTGTCGATCATGACATCCGTGATTGGAAGAGGGAAATCATCTTTAGGATACGCCTCATTTAGATCACGGAAATCAATGCAAACTCAAATCTTCCCATTCTTCTTAGTGACGGGGACGATATTAGCTACCCAATTAGGATGTTGTTCTTCCCTGATGAAACTGGAGTCTATAAGCTTCTTGACTACTGACTGAACCGCTTCCATTATCTCCGGCAGAACCGTGGTTGCTGTTGCTTGACGGGCTTTGCGTCCGGATTGATGTTGAGGCGATGCATAGCCACCTAAGGGTCAAGCCCGGCATATCCTCATAGTTTCAAAAGAAAACGTCTATATACTTTTGCACGAGAGATATTAGATCTTCCTTCTCGGGCAGTAGGATTGGCCTCATATCCCAGATTAACCTGGGTTACCTTATCCCCTGTACGTGGTTCACGTTGTTCAAAGCGAATATCCAAAGAGTATTTAGGTGTTTGATCAAGGATCTGTATCTGACTGAATCACTTCCGGATGGCTTGTTGAAACCATGTTTACCAAAAGTTCTTTGAAGATATTGCCGACACTGACATCTGACTCCCACAATGACGTGCCTGATGAGTGATTATGATATAATGACCCTTCAAACTCAGAGGCTGACGGGATCAGAGTTGACACATAACCCAACCCCCTGGGAGTTCGATGATAAAAAATAGGGGCTTTTCTCTTTTGAAACGAAGGATCGAAGCAATGTTCTCCTTCCTTTGCCGAAGTTCATTGTTAGGTTATACCCTATGTTCTCCATCATTCTGGGTACATTTGACTCGTAATGAGAGAACTGAGGAAGTTCAGGCTAGCTTTTCGTGTCTTCGCAAGTTGTTAGTTTGGACTCGACTCTTCTGAGAAGGATTGGTTTTGACTTTTACGTCTTGTTGGGACCTCGAAGAAAGATCCTTGCGCATCACTGATGCTTTGATATACCGTGAGAGATGATCTCACCGGTACATGCAATGATGTCAGAGTATCTATTGCCGACCAGGGGTCATCATCTACATCGGTCCTAGTATCTGATGGCACGGAATCAGAAGCAAACACAGAAAAGTAAGCAAATCTAACTCTTTATTTATATACTACTCGCCTACATCATTGGCGGTATTATTGACATCGAACTTATTAACGCTTGTTACAAGTGAATTCAGCTCCCAAAGGCATTTTTCTTCTGCCTCTGGCTCTACATCAGCTCGTTATCAGAGTCTAGTTCCTCTAGCTGGGGATTCTCTTCTGTCTCCAGAGAATCCTGGTACAAAGGGGAGTCTGTGAAGTAGTTCTCTACCCCCTTGAACAGATGCCTTTTGGCGATCAACATTCAGACTTTTTCGTCTTCGTCAATATACTTCATGACTTGATGGAGAGTGGAGGGGACGATGGAGTTGCGATGAATCCATGGCCATCCCATCAGCAAATTATATGAAGTGTCGGCGTCAATATAATAGCACATCACCTCGGATCTTAGGTCCCTGATCTGACATTTGAGTTTAATCTTTCCTATTGGGCGCGTACCATTGGCATTGAAGCTGTAAATGGTAGTTTGAGTGGCATTCAATCGGTCAGTGGGGATTCCCAAGTGCTGCATGACCCAGCGGGCATGATGCTCAACGCGGATCCTGGATCCACCTGAATGTAGCTCACTTCAGATGATCTAATATACCTTGTGAAATACAGGGGTCTATCATGTTTTCTCTTAATCTGTATGTCATCTGGAGTGAAGGTTATGCAGGGGACATATTCATAGGCATAGAGACAGTTTTCTTCATCTTCCTCCTCTAGTTTAGCCGGAATCTGGGCCATGAAGGCCGCAGCATCAGCTAAGGCTTCTCTCAGAACTTCCCTTGTTGAGTTAGACCGTCTCAGAAGCTCATAGAGGGTAATCTTGGTCTGGATGTTGGCCAGTTGAGCCAATACATCGAAGGGATAAGGTCTCGAAGATCCTTCCGCTTTGTCCTTTAGGAGAGCCTGGCGTACTGAAACTCCTTTTGCTTCTCCATGGGTTGCTTCGTGGATTGCTTGGTTGGCTCTGGGGTTGGTTTAAGCGGATTTGCCACCATTCATCATACTTCTTCAAGTACGATTGGCTCGAGCGAGCACTGGCCATGAGCGGCGCATTTGGTTCTACAACAAGGACGATTGTCTCCTCCTCAGAATCAGTTGGTGAGGCGATATCGGTTTCTGCTTCCCAGAAGGAAGCACACACTATATTGCAAGGTGAGGTTTTTTGCTTTCCCTTTGGACTTCTTGTGGGTAACAGTAGTCCACTGCTTGCCTTCCACAAGGTCAGGATGAACCCACATGATCTCTCCTTGAGAAGTAGGAATAGGTACGGGACCTTTCTTCTGCTGGCGGTGTGGATCTATATTGACCACCCTTAGTTCCCCTTTCGGGATAGGAATTACTCTGGCTGACATTGGAGGCTGCACCCAAACTGAAGAAATGACGTCATGTTAGCTGTCACTTTCTTCTGCTCCGGGCGGAGCTTGAGCACCTCTGCATCAATCAAAGCCTGGAGGATGTATTTAAAGATGTAACAACTCTTGGTAGGGTGCCCCATCATCCTGCAGTCAAGCAGTAATTGGGGTTGTCGGTCTTGCCCACCTCCTCATGACGTCTAGCTTCAGGAAGCTTCAATCTGTTGCTCTTGTTGAGTACCTTGAACAACGAATCGACATGCTCGTCTTTGAAGAAGTACTGCTTGTTGATGTGCGGCTGACTTGAAGAGCCAACCCTTCTAGCTGGTTGTGGTTTAGAGGTAGACTTCATTTTTGTCGCCAGTGTTTCCTTTCTTTTAGCTTGGAAAGATGCTTCTGGTGCGCCTTGTCGACTTTTCGGGTCTGTGCTTATTTTCTTCTGCCTTAATCCTGACAATAATCTCTTCTGCCTGTTTGCCTTGCTGGGCTAACTGCTTCTAGGTACGGCTTTCAACTACCCCTATTTGAGTTAGGAGTGAGGTTTGCAAATTGTGACAACATGTTTCCACCAGGGTGGACTGGGTCACACCACTAGGACATCGGAATGCCATGTTATGAATCTCTCCACAAATGCTTTAACTGGCTCTCCTTTTTGTTCCCTCGTTGCCAGGAGAGTTGGCATGGTAATCTCCGAATCAGCTTCATAGAAACGGGTGAGGAAAAGTTTCTCCAAATCACCCTAGTTCTTGATAGAGCCTTCTGGGAGCTTCATGAATAATTCAAAAGCAATCCTTTTATGGGTGCCGATGAATAAATGTGCCAGGATGGCATCATTTGATACTACATTCTCGATCTGAGACTTGAAGTAGTATATGTGCTGGTTCGTTGACCCTTTGCCGTCGAAGGCCTGTAGGGTTGGAGCTTTGAAGTTAGGAGGGTACGGGACAAGATCCCATTCAGCCAGGTACGACCAGACCACTCCTGCATCTTGGAGGCCTTTCCGGTTGGCAAGGGCCTCAAGACGTTTCTTCAGTTTACTCATCCTTTTGGAGTGAGTGCTCCCATTCTCTGAATTACCTCCCTCTTCAGATGGAGGCTTGGAAGACTCATAATTGGAATGCTTCTTCTCCTCGGTATGTGCAGAGGACAAGCTTTCCCCTTCCTTTTGCTTGCTCTTGGACTTCTTAGAAGGAGTCTTGGCCTTCGGTTTCTTCTTTTATCCTCAAGCAATTGCGAAAGCATCTGCTTAGGGCTATCGATAAATTTTTACTGAGCACAAATCATATCGAGTTGCTCCATTTGGGCCTGAACTTGTTGTTCAAAGCGCCTGGCTATTTCTTCAGGAGTTCTTGCCATATATTCGAAGGCTTCTTTCTCTATAGAAGAGTTCGAGGCATGTGATTCTGCGATGGAAGAGTGTGACTCGCTTACTTCAATGCCCCGGGCTAGGGTACTGTAACACCCCCGTTCCTGGAATGCGTACGTAGATACGTATTCTGATTTTTCTAGCATATTTCTTTGATTTATCTTGTATTTATTTTTGTTTTATGATTATTAGTGTGATCGTTTTGTGTTGGTTTGGATTCGTGGACTCGGAGTCAGCCCTAGTCTGAACCGGGGGCCCAAACCTAGTGCTTCGCTCGATTTGGCATTTCTGATAATCCGATTTGACCGATTTCAGTTTTAAACATCGTTTTCCAATATTTTAGATTTTTCATGATTTTCTGAAATTTTTCAGAATTATTTGCAAAATCTCCAAAACTGGTGTCGGTCGGTATCACTGACTGATTCCAGGATTTTTAGTTTTCAAATGGGATTGAATTTTCAAAACAGCTTTCAGTTTACTTCTTAGAATATCATTTTCTATCTAAATTCATTTTTCGAGATTTTTCAGAATTTATCGAAAATCCACCGGTTTTGGTGTCGACCGGTACCGCCGGAAGATTCCAGATTTTTAATTTGAAATCTACATTGAATTTCTCGAATCCGATTTCACCGAGTATCTTAAAATATTATTTTCTATTTTTGAGAATTTTTCGGAGAGATTCTGAAATAGTTAAATTTTTACCCTATTTTAATAATATTTTTTTCTTTCTCTTTCTCCATTTCTTTTACTTCTCCCCTTTTCAAGTCAACTGACACAACCCATCCCCCATATCACATCCCATCACCTTATCCCATCCCATCAAATCCTCTTTTAATAATCTACCTTTTCCCTTTTTTTATCAATTCCTTTTCTTTTTCCTTTTCTTTTTCTTTTCTTCTTTTTTCTTTTTCCTTCTCTCCTTCCTCTCCTGCTGGAGCCCGACCCGACCGCCGCCTCCACCTTCCTCTCCTCCGGCGCCCCGGTGGGGGGCCGAGCGCCGCCGGCGCGTCGCCGGCGGCGGGGCGCGGCCAGGGGCCTGCTGGCCCCCTGTGCGTGGGCGGAGGAGGGGCGGAGCCCCTCCCTTCTCCCTCTCTGTTGGGGTGGTCGGCGGCCACCCCAGCCTGCGCCGGCCACGGCGGCCGGCGCAGTGCGCTGCGCCCCCCTGGCCGCAGCCAGGGGGCGGCAGCAGGCCCGCCCAGGCCGCTGGCCTGGGCTGGCGCGTGGGCAGGGGGGGCTGCTGCCCCCCTGTTCCCCCTCTCTCCCCTTTGGGGTGGCCGGCGGGGCCACCCCTGGCCGGCGGCCACCGGAGGGCCGCCGGCGCCGCCTCTGCAGGGCCGCGGCCAGGCCCCTGGGCCTGGCCGTGGGCTGTTGGGGGAGGGGGCAACAGCCCCCTCCTGATCTCTTTCTCTCTCCTGCTCTCTCTCTCCCCTCTGTTCTCTCTCTCTCTCTCTCTCCCTCTCTCTCTCTCTCTCTCCCATTTTCTCTCTCTCACTGCAAGCTCTCCCTCCCTCTCCAGATTTCCTCTCTCCCTCTCTCTTTCTCTCTCATCCCTTTCTCTCTCTAGAAATCCCACTTTCTCTCTCTAGACTTTCTCTCTCTAAACCTCTCTTTCTCTCTCTAACTCTTTCTCTCTCCTCTTTCTCTCTCTAAAACAATAAATAATATATTTTAATATATGGATTGGTCTTGTGCTCGGATTTCTGGTGTTTCGGGATTTCTCTCGCGGTTTTTCGTATTGAGGCGAGTACAGTTATTTTATCATGCATCTATTTATCATTATGATATTCCATGTTTCATGTCTAACGACGTTATCCTGCTTTTATACTGATATGGGAAATGATATGTGTATCACTGACACTGACATGTTACACCGATGTTTACCATGCTATAGTTGATACAGGGGTTGCTAACAACCCTGGATTCTCATGTCCAGTTCCTAGAGTCTGGACCGTGGCGGCCTTGCTATACTGATCAGAGTGGCGCAGCGGGAGCGTGGATTATCAGTGGCCCATCCGGACTCTCCTTCTTCTAGTCTCTCCTCGATCGGCTCGCGAGATTCTCATCTTGCCACTCGTGAGTACTTTCCAGTATTTCATATTGTGCATCCTGTTTTTGTGCTTCTCAGTGATCATATATTCTTCAGATTATTATATCATGCCTTGTGATAACTGTGTACTGGTGTTATTATTGTTGGATTATATATTACCACTGTGCTTCCGTACTCTGACCCCTGCCTGTATTGATGCTTAGCGTATATATGTTAGGGTATTCCCGACCTTCGTATATACGTCGCAGTAACGTCTCCGTACCCTCCGGATCGGGGCGTTACAGGGTGGTATCAGAGCCTAGGCTCTCACATCCTCGGTACAATGCATGAGTCGTGGTTATACAATCCAACTGCAAGTACAAAGTTATCCATTCCCTCTTGATCGTCCTTTCCTTGATTCGTGAAATCTCTTCCATCCTTTTCCATTTCCCGTCCCTATCATTCTTATACCAACTCAAGATGTGAATAACTGGTAGGGTAGCAGCAAGACAGATGTGGTTCGCTATCATTATGTTCTGGTATTCTTAACTCTGGTGCATCACCTGGTCTTATATTGGATGGTTCTTCGGCCTCTTATTCTATTCTTGTACTTATGGATATATCACGGGAATCAGACGGACCGTATCATTACATGAGGAACATCGGTATGGAACAGTATTTCAGATTTAGGGTTCAGCCAGACAGAGTTATGGAGACAGCATTCGGGACTCATTTCGGTTATTGTGATTCTTGATCGTGTTCTCAGAGCCACCAACTTCTCGCAGTTTTTATGGATTTGATGGACTACGGACCTCGCTAGCCTCGCCAAGCGAGGGTTGTGTTCTAGCCACTCGTGGACCTAACCAGGTGTGGGCTTCGCTGCACCCTGGTGCTTAGCATTTAGCGTTGTGTTACGCGCTGGCTTCGCTGCGTGAGCTCCACCGAGTGCGAGCCTCGCAGAGCGTTAGAGTCTGGACCGTGGCGGCCTTGCTGTACTTGATCAGAGTGGCGCAGCGGGAGCGTGGATTATCAGTGGCCCATCCGAACTCTCCTTCTTCTAGTCTCTCCTCGATCGGCTCGCGAGATTCTCATCTTGCCACTCGTGAGTACTTTCCAGTATTTCATATTGTGCATCCTGTTTTTGTGCTTCTCAGTGATCATATATTCTTCAGATTATTATATCATGCCTTGTGATAACTGTGTACTGGTGTTATTATTGTTGGATTATATATTACCACTGTGCTTCCGTACTCTGACCCCTGCCTGTATTGATGCTTAGCGTATATATGTTAGGGTATTCCCGACCTTCGTATATACGTCGCAGTAACGTCTCCGTACCCTCCGGATCGGGGCGTTACAGGGTGGTATCAGAGCCAGGTTTCGATCCTGGGACCTGTGGGTTATGGGCCCACCACGCTTCCGCTGCGCCACTCTGATGCTTAACGCCTGAGATGTGTTACGCGATGGTCACACCTAGGCTTGGTTCCGTCCGTGGCTAGTCCCTTCAGTGCTTAGCACTCTAGCCGTTCCTCGGACTTCTTCTGCCTTGTATGTTTTCATGGATCTGTTGGACAGGATTTTCTCGCTATAGCTGAGCTATTGCCATGATCCGTTTGAATGATCCATTCGGTCAACCTTGCAGAGATTGAGTATTCTTTAATGTTTCATGTGCAGTCGGGTTGTCATTCAGAAATCAGCATTCAGAATTCTTTGTGGTTATTATATATTCTCGTTATGCCTTTCAGAGATTGCAATGCCAGTATTCAGGAATTCTTAATTATTGCTCTTCTTGATTCATGCTCAGTATTATCGGGGTTTTCTTTATCTTCGGTATTCTGGAGAAATAGTATCTATGCAGTATCGGTAATTCTACTATGGATTCTTTGTCAGGGACAGCTTCATGCCATGCGGGACTTTATATTATATTATGGATTTCTGTGGATTTCCAGAGATTTTATATTATGGATTTCAGCACTATGGATTTCTAGGGATTCTATCAGCTTTGCTTCGCAGTCCGAAGAGCAGACGTCAGGTCAGTATTATTATGTCACCGTCAGAGGATATATATATGGCAGTAGTGCAGAGATGTCTCAGTCTTGGGTTTATCATTCAGCCAATTTGTGGGAATTATCCTCAGTTACTCATATCTTGATTGGTATAAATCCTCATTCCTATTCCTTTCTGTGTTCATCCTCCCCTTATCGAAATTTCGAGGACGAAATTTTTGTAAGGTGGATGGAATGTAACACCCCGTTCCTGGAATGCGTACGTAGATACGTATTCTGATTTTTCTAGCATATTTCTTTGATTTATCTTGTATTTATTTTTGTTTTATGATTATTAGTGTGATCGTTTTGTGTTGGTTTGGATTCGTGGACTCGGAGTCAGCCCTAGTCTGAACCGCGGGCCCGAACCTAGTGCTTCGCTCGATTTGGCATTTCTGATAATCCAATTTGACCGATTTCAGTTTTAAACATCGTTTTCCAATATTTTAAATTTTTTATGATTTTCTGAAATTTTTCAGAATTATTTGCAAAATCTCCAAAACTAGTGTCGGTCGGTATCACTGACTGATTCCAGGATTTTTAGTTTTCAAATGGGATTGAATTTTCAAAACGGCTTTCAGTTTACTTCTTAGAATATCATTTTCTATCTAAATTCATTTTTCGAGATTTTTCAGAATTTATCGAAATCCACCGGTTTTGGTGTCGACCGGTACCGCCGGAAGATTCCAGGATTTTTAATTTGAAATCTACATTGAATTTCTCGAATCCGATTTCACCGAGTATCTTAAAATATTATTTTCTATTTTTGAGAATTTTTCGGAGAGATTCTGAAATAGTTAAATTTTTACCCTATTTTAATAATATTTTTTTCTTTCTCTTTCTCCATTTCTTTTACTTCTCCCCTTTTCAAAGTCAACTGACACAACCCATCCCCCATATCACATCCCATCACCTTATCCCATCCCATCAAATCCTCTTTTAATAATCTACCTTTTCCCTTTTTTTTATCAATTCCTTTTCTTTTTCCTTTTCTTTTTCTTTTCTTCTTTTTTCTTTTTTCTTCTCTCCTTCCTCTCCTGCTGGAGCCCGACCCGACCGCCGCCTCCACCTTCCTCTCCTCCGGCGCCCCGGTGGGGGGCCGAGCGCCGCCGGCGCGTCGCCGGCGGCGGGGCGCGGCCAGGGGCCTGCTGGCCCCCTGTGCGTGGGCGGAGGAGGGGCGGAGCCCCTCCCTTCTCCCTCTCTGTTGGGGTGGCCGGCGGCCACCCCAGCCTGCGCCGGCCACGGCGCCGGCGCAGTGCGCTGCGCCCCCCTGGCCGCAGCCAGGGGGCGGCAGCAGGCCCGCCCAGGCCGCTGGCCTGGGCTGGCGCGTGGGCAGGGGGGGCTGCTGCCCCCTGTTCCCCCTCTCTCCCCTTTGGGGTGGCCGGCGGGGCCACCCCTGGCCGGCGGCCACCGGAGGGCCGCCGGCGCCGCCTCTGCAGGGCCGCGGCCAGGCCCCTGGGCCTGGCCGTGGGCTGTTGGGGGAGGGGGCAACAACCCCCTCCTGATCTCTTTCTCTCTCCTGCTCTCTCTCTCCCCTCTGTTCTCTCTCTCTCTCTCTCTCTCCTCTCTCTCTCTCTCTCCCATTTTCTCTCTCTCACTGCAAGCTCTCCCTCCCTCTCCAGATTTCCTCTCTCCCTCTCTCTTTCTCTCTCATCCCTTTCTCTCTCTAGAAATCCCACTTTCTCTCTCTAGACTTTCTCTCTCTAAACCTCTCTTTCTCTCTCTAACTCTTTCTCTCTCCTCTTCTCTCTCTAAAAACAATAAATAATATATTTTAATATATGGATTGGTCTTGTGCTCGGATTTCTGGTGTTTCGGGATTTCTCGCGGTTTTTCGGTATTGAGGCGAGTACAGTTATTTTTAGCATGCATTTATTTTATCATTATGCGAGTATATTCTTGTGTTGTTATATACCATGCTATATGTGATATGTGATACCGGATACCAGTACTTGCCATGTTATAGATGATACTGATACTTACCATGCTATATTTGACATATGATGCCGATACCAGTACTTATCATGCTGTATTGACATATGGTACCTGACACCGGTATTTGCCTTGCCATATTTGATACATGATATATGATACCGACACTTGCCATGTTGTAGTTGATGCATGATATATAACACTGATACTTGCCATGCTATATGTGACACCTGATACTGATACTTGCCATGCTATATATGACATGTGATACCTGACCCCGGTACTTGTCTTGCTACACTTATCACTTTATATTAGACATTGATTCTGGATATGTCACACTTGACACCTGCTCCTGACACCCGGTATATGATATGCTTTCATGAGGTATAAATACCTAGACCTGACATCATGACCCTTGACCGACATTACTACCCCTGATACCTGTATGACATATTCATGATTATCACTGTTACAGGGACATGACATGATTACTATATTATTATTACCAGATACTTGGTACTCCTGAGCTCCTGTACTCCTGTATACTTGACCCCCTGAAATAGGGAGGCTCCTGACATTACTCCTGATACTATACTCCTGTTGACCCCGTAATAGGATAACCATGAATATGGGTTTACTATGAATACTCTGTGGACATTATCACTGGATAAATTATAATAATGGACAACTTACACCTGGTTTGGGGAAACTGATGGGCCCTGATTAATCATGTTTATGGTGGTCTTATCGAGCCGCGCGTGGCCACATACTTGGATTCGACCTGGAGGCCACCAGGCGTTTCCGTGGGGTGTACTGGCACCCCTACTCCCTTGCCTGCCGGTTGTACCATAAGCCCCTAGGCCTATTCCTGTGGGAGCGGTGACAACCTATTCCTGTTCGGGCGTACAATAAGTCCCGGTACCTAGCGGTACGTTCCGGCTCAGCACCGGATACTCCTTGACCGTTGTCCCGGGCATGCACGGGACCCATCCGAAACATGGTTCATCGATCTTCATCAGTTTCCAATAACTTACTCTCCCGTCTGTATGTTGAGGCATGTGGGATGGGACACATACCGATGTATACAAATCAGATGAGTCTTAATAATTAATAATAACCTGCTCCTGATATTTGACCAGCTTTACTCTTGACCTACACTGTTCACCACTTATACTTGTACTTCCATATTGTTTCATTATTATACTGATGTGAAGGAAAAGTCAGATTATATAAACTCAGATTACGGTGACGTGATGTACAGGGTATATATATGAGGGTTTCCTTGTTTGGATTATTCCTTCGACGTACTAACCTCACAGATCGGTAATATGGGCTTATATAACTGATTTTCTTGTTGTTACTTTACTTACTGCCTTATTTCATGTCCATACTTATTTATCGCGTGTTTAGCGTATTTATCACTTGTTTTTCATGTATGTCACATGTTTATGTTACTATACCCTCTACACCGTATTTCATGCATGTTTTCCGATTCAGATTTACTGATATACATGTATTTACTTGATCTCGGATTTACTGTCATTTTCATTATAATACTTGTCATTTCCTGTACCTGCATGCCTGGACCACATCACTTGATCATGTACACGTGTGCCTGTTATGCACGCCATCTGGCTTCATTCTTTGTACTCGCTGGGGTTGCTAACAACCCTGGATTCTCATGTCCAGTTCCTAGAGTCTGGACCGTGGCGGCCTTGCTGTACTTGATCAGAGTGGCACAGCGGGAGCGTGGATTATCAGTGGCCCATCCGGACTCTCCTTCTTCTAGTCTCTCCTCGATCGGCTCGCGAGATTCTCATCTTGCCACTCGTGAGTACTTTCCAGTATTTCATATTGTGCATCCTGTTTTTGTGCTTCTCAGTGATCATATATTCTTCAGATTATTATATCATGCCTTGTGATAACTGTGTACTGGTGTTATTATTGTTGGATTATATATTACCACTGTGCTTCCGTACTCTGACCCCTGCCTGTATTGATGCTTAGCGTATATATGTTAGGGTATTCCTGACCTTCGTATATACGTCGCAGTAACGTCTCCGTACCCTCCGGATCGGGGCGTTACAGGTACTGTAGTCCACTGGGGCTATTACGCCAGTTCGAGTGCGATTATGTGGTAAACTCCTTCTGGCTTGGTGTCAGACTCGTCAGAGCTGACTATTGGCTGCTTCCCCTTAGTTTTGCTTGGCATAGTGCTTGGACCCACAATGTTCGCAATAACTTTAAGATACTCTGCATCAGAGAAGGTTCTTCTGGTGCGAGAGCGACGCCTTTTGGCCGAGCGGGAGACTGACGTAGACGATAACCGGTTGGACACCGACTGTTTGCTTACATGCGAGCTGCAATGGCATTCAGAGAGCACCGTTGTGATGAGTCATTCACTGCATCATAGTGGAGTGATTTGATGAACACTCTTCTTCTTTGTCAAGTAGTCCCTTAGATCCGTCGGAAGAGGATCGAAGAGACCAACCTCGAGTCCCTGAGGACGAGGACTTTTCAGCTTCCTTCTGACCCTAGCCGTCGGAGAGCGAATGTTAAATTTGCATCGCAACATCAAGACACAAGTCTCAGGGATGCATGTTTCGGAGACGCGGAGTTCACATTCTGCAGAACAGACGCAGCTCTCACGTTTTGGCTTTGAGACGCGGGTCTCGTGCCTCTGCTGATAAGAGACGTGGATCTCGCATTGCTGATTGTTGCATTTGCCTGGCAACACTTGAGAGACGCAGACTTCATGAGTCCCGCGTTCTATAGTAGAGGCACAGGTCTCGTGTCTCTGAGAAGAGAAGCGGACCTCGCGTTGCTGATCATCGCGTCTGTGAGGTAAGGTCTCAGAAACGCGAGCTTCTCCAACTCTACGTTTTAGTATCCAGACATAGACTTCGCGCATCGACGCAGTTCAGAAAGGACGCGGGCCAGAGCCTCACGTCCTGTATCTGTCGAATGATTTTTCTAGCTTCTTCCATCTATTATCGACGTGCGGGACGCCTTTGTTGACGTTCAGCATTCTAGTTATGTTTGTTGGGGACCCCGATAATCTGGAGCTGAGGAATGTTGGAGGAGGGGCATGGCAAGATTGGCCTTCAAGAATGTTGGCCTCGCGGGTCTCATAGAAGACGTTGACGTGGGCCACGCGCGCGACGCGGCCAGAAATAGCCCTGTTTGTGCAGGCCACCATTGGGGAAGTCTCCGAAGAGACCTGAGAGCGGATCTCCAAGAGACCCTGTGGTACTGTCGTGCCACCCTGGGGTTCTTGGAGCCAGAAGAGAGGAACTCTTCGTATTTTGCCTGGTCGAATTCAACAACGAGTGACTCGACCGTTTTTTCCATGAAACTGACGTCACCTTGCACCACAACTTACTCATCAGTAGAGAAAGTAGTCCCCAGCGGAGTCGCCATCTCTTGTACGGGGAGAAAGTTGAAAGTGTATTGTAAAATTTCCTTGAATCATGAAAAGTTACAACTCAAATTCCAACTACAAGAGAGAGAAGACACTCAAGTTCAGATCCCTCTTTATTTAAGGCTGAGTTCTTTGCGTAGTAGTGGAAAGTGAATCTTGTTTTCCGTTAACCGACTGAACGTCAAAGCTTCTTCAGAACTTTCCCCTTGGATCACGGATGGAGTAGCACAACTCCTATCCAATGAAATCTCACAGAGACTTAGGCAAAAACTTGAACTCAGCAAGTTGGTAGAAGAGTTGAACTCTTTGAAAAGCTAATCTTTCTCAGCTCAAATCCCGACCCCTCTTTAATAGCAAACTGAGCTATTTATAGGGGTTCAGGGATAAAATTGTCCCCTAAAAATCCTCCATGATAGGGGTTAGCTTTCCTCATTACGTGAGCAGTACTTGACCCAGTAATGGGGGTAGTTATAACTGAGACGCAGGGCTTCTCTCCAGTTGGAATGCGGGCTTGAGCTCTGTGTTTAGCCGTTGAGGTAACTTTGGACGCGGGTCTTGAGCTCCGCGCTTTGTGAAAATACACCTAGAGGGGGGTGAATAGGTGTACTAGCTAATCTAATGCAAATGATGCGAAATTAAAAATTATTTAAGCAAACTAAAGCTATTAAGCTAACACATAAGGTATAACATAAGAGTGTAGCCGAATTCTCGGTGAAGGGCTCTGACTATCTCCTCAAGATTCCTATAAATTAAAAGTTGAGGTGCCACTATGACTTTCTTGGTTGAATACAAGTGTGAGCAAACAATCCTAAGCATAAATCAATAGAGCATAAGTATATCAAGCATATAAAGAGATAAACAAGATAAGCATACAAGATATATAAACACAAGTGAGAGTGAGACAGAGCAATCGCAAACACGGGAGAATTGTTTCGAGATTCGAGCACCCTTGCTCTACGTTCCCGCCTTCAACACTATGAAGGATTTTCACTAGAATCGATCTCACTGGATCACTCGATGCCGCAACACCTACAACGAGTTCACGCTAGAACTCTTGGACCCCCCAGTCCTTCACTTGTTCCCGCAAGAACAAAACACAAGCACACTAGCTTGCCGAGGCCGCACCTCTTACAACTCCTTCAACCACAAGTCGGAACACTTGGTGATCACCACAAAACTCTCTTTACCGAGGCCACTACCTCTACAACTGCTCACAATACAAGGATGAAATCTTGTGATCACTTCTCTTGATCACAAAAATAACTCTCACAACAAAGATCCCTAGAGGATTGATATAGCAATGGAAAGTTCAAAAACAAGATAGAGTTGTGGTGGAAAACTCAAGAAATCTCTTTTGAAAATACTCTTGAAAAACTCTCCTTTTGATATGGAAATTTAGCACTAAAACAAGTGGAGAAAATCCTAAGAGAGGTAGGAAAAACTGGTTTTAAAACTCTCTTAAAATCTTGTATGAAACATCCCAAAAGCCCCCTTATATAGGCTTCAAAAATATAGCAGTTGGGTCAAATTGCAGGTCAAAATGACCTGTCGGTCGACCGGCCAACGTCATATTTTTGACCGTTGGGGCCTGTCGGTCGACCGCACGCCCTGGCATGAACTGCCGTCGACCGCCCGGTCGACCGGGGCCAAATCCAGAGAGCAAAGCTCTCTGGACGGTCGACCGCCTGGTCGACCGGTCCTCAAGCCAAATGGCCGTTCACGTTTCTGTGCACATCGGTCGACCGATTTCTGTCTCGGTCGACCGCCATAAAGCCTGGTCTGAAATTTTCAGGATAAATTTTGGTTTTTAAAACTCTTATAAAATTCCATAAAATCACATAAAATCTACAAAAATAAGGTCATTGAAATTATGTGTGATCAAAAATCACACATATTACAAACTTTTTGAACCATTTTTGTGATATAGAAATTTACCTTAAACAAAAATCCGTATTTTTCAAAATCAATCTTTAATTTGAAAAACGATTATTCAAAACTTCTTCAATATGAAAACAAGATATTTTAAATACTTTTGAAGCTTAGTGTGTATGGATATGATCCATATACATATAATGAAATATCTATTTTTTTGACAATAAGCTCTTAAAATAAGTTTTGATAAATACAAAACTTAAACATATGATATAGAATCACCAAAAAGTTTTTCTAAACATTTAAACTAACAATGTGTATGGATGAAATCCAAAACACATATAAAATATATAAACTTGTTTTGATGAACTCTAATCATGAAACATAAGGATGTATACTTTTAACTCAAAACCAAAACGGTATTTTCTAAAACTAAAACTATTTTATGAAAATACATATAAATTTTGTGTGTGTATATATGAGCTTGAGCAATCACAACTAATCTATTCTTTACATTTTATCTAAAATATAAAATCTTAATACTTACAAACATGACACAAGTCTTCTTGAAAATCTTCTTCTCCTTCTTGACTTGGTCTAAACTTTGATCCAATGAGTTAGACTCCTCTTGAGTACTTAATGCGATCTTGATGTGCGAGCTCTTGAATCAACACGTGCTAGTTTCAAAACTTGACTTTGAATCTTTTGTTGAAGCTAACACCGACTAAGATCTTGATCAAATATCTGAAATTATATAAACACAAAATCATTAGTACTATAACTACATGAGTTAATCATCATCAAAAATAGATTGATGGGTCTTTGAGCCAACCTTTTGGGCATCGCGGTGGTGTTGAAACGCGAGCCTCCGACTCTGTGTTTCCTCATTGACGTGGTATTAGACGCGCGCCTTGAGCTTCGCGTTTGAGGCGCGGGCTTCAAGCTTTGTTCCTGAGAACTGAAGTGGTACTGAGACGCAGGCTTTGAGCTCTACGTCTTGGCATTGCAATGGTGTTGAGACGCGGGCTTCGAGCCCTGCGTTTTGCCTTTGCACGAGTGGCTTTGATTAGCCTCGCGTCTGAAACATGGACTCTGTTATCTGATGAACTTGTCTTCTGTGATTTTTAGACAATCTACATAGACTTGAGACAACTTCAAGCTTTTCAAGTCTTTCTATGGGTTCAAGATCAGGCTCTGGTTCTTCAGGAGGTCGTTGTCCGTCGATAAGTCGGCTGCTCAGCCGGGCTGACTTTGGCTGTTGTTGTTGAAATTTTTGCTAAAAGTTTTTATATCCTCTTCTTCCTGGTTTGTGGTGTTTTTGATGTTTCTTCTTCTTGTGGTACTGATAAGTGTGAGGTAAGCATCTTTAATAATTTTGTACTACTCGGGCTCCTCCTAGGTGCATGATTCTTCCTTATCATGTGCTTCGGCCTCTTCGACAATTTCTTATTGCTGCTCCAAGATAGTCGCTTCTTCTTGCTCTTAGGGATCTTGATCGGTATTACTTTGCAATGAATGTGAAAACGCTATAAAACTTTCTATACTTGCCTTAAGTTGTTCTATCTCTCTATCTCTGCTTCTAGACTCGTTTTCCCTCTTGTTCTTTGGATAACTTGGTACTGAAGACGCTATAAAACTTTTTGTGGTCTTTGCAAATTGTTTGACAACTTCTTCCAATTTGGATTCTTTTTCTTGAGGCTGAAAATATTAAGTCTCGTTTTGGAATTTGGGTCGAACAAATAGTCTCACACCGGCTAGACATGGGATGGTCTTGGGTATAAGAATTTGGGCAACTCCACCTAAAAGGCTAGTCTTTTGAGATGTGCTCCAAGTCCTTCAAGTGTATCAGAGCCATGCCTCCAACTTAATCATGTGTGTGGGTGATGTTTGATGATGTCGATCCTCCCAATGGCGCAAAAGGCACAATGGGGCCCGATCACCCCAATGGCGCAAAAAGGCGCAGTAGGCCCCTATAAAGCTTGTTGAGCTCTCGAGGATTGGGCAGTGGTGTGCATGAAACTGCAATTTGTGTTTCACGTAAGGCGTGCCTCCACCACGCGGTGAAGAAATTGTATCTCGATATAGAGCATTTGATCTTCCAGTGTGAAGATAGTTGAGCTTATAAGGAGAGTCTTTCTTCGAGGGGAGATTGATGGGATTTGGGTCGAACAAATAGTCCCACATCGGCTAGACATGGGAATGGTCTTGGGTATATAAAATTTGGGCAACTCCACCCACCTAGAAGGCTTGTCTTTTGGGATGGTGCCCGAGTCCTTCATCTCGTAAGCATGAGTGTTGTAGTTCCAAGAAAAAGTTGGATGATTTTCTTGAGCCAAATTGTAGATGTAGGTGTTGAGAAAGTACAGACGATTATCAACAGAATCATGATAGTCTCTACACGACGAAATGTTTGTATTGGCTCAAATCTTCGTAAGGATCATTGATAGTTGTTGAAATCCACAAACCTGAAATAAAAGAAAAAGAAATAAAAATAAATATTGATGAATTTCAAAGTAAAACTAGAGTCAAACGGTATTGATATCAATACAGATAAAACGGTCTCCGACAACGGCGCCAAAAACATGATGTATGTAATGACAAGTGCACCAATCGTTCACAAGTAATAAGTGATAGAATAAAGTGTCGTACCCACGAGGATTGTTATCAAATTAAGTACCAAAAATGTATTCACTCAAAATTTTGTTTGAAAAAAGATAGAAATGAATGGATAAGCGAAATAAACAAGAAAGATGTTGGTTCTGGACTGGAAAAACACTAGGGCAATGAGATTAATATCAAGGTGTTAATCTCTTACTAAAATTAAGTTTGACTCTATATGTAGTCATTAATTCCTCCCTAACTGCATCTCTCTCTAGCCTATCCTGTTCCTTCCGCGCACGTAGAGATTATTGCAAGAGACACTCAGATTGCAGTATCTCTCTGTATTATTATGTGACAGCCATGGAAGCTTCATCCAGCAAAAAAAGAAAACATCTAAATCGAGAAAAGACACGCTTCCATCCACAACTCAAAGATTGCAGTTGTTTGGTGCTTTTTATTCTTTTTCATTTGAAAATATAAACCGTAGCTAGAACTTGAACTTGAGACTTCTTACATTTTACTCTCACTTTTTTTACCAGGGACTTTGGTCTCAATGTCTAAAGTCTAAACATAGGCCACTGTTAATTTAACAATAGAGCACCATTTATTTCATAATCTTAATTTATAAGCTACTAGAACTAGGAGATGTATGATTGAGAGTTTGGCTCAACAGAGACAAAAATATCCAATTTATATTCTTGAGATTAAATATCTCCATCTCTAATGTATTTTGTGGAAAACTTTACCTTCTGTTTTTTAGTTCTTTTAACAATGAGAAAAAGAAAAGTTTAAATTTTAGAGTTCAAATAGGTTGAGAAAAATATTGGAGATATATATTAAAGGTTCTCAGAATGTGGGTGAAACTTGGAGGCAATTTTCTTTCTAATTTGCTTTTCCTCTGAGATACAAATCAAGCAAATACAAGCAAATTTTAATTTGACTACTACTCTCAAATTTAATTCAAGAATACAATCCCAGCACACCATTTGCGTGCACACTTTGCCAAAGGGCCGTACTCCACCCGTGTGATCTTTAGGCGTGTGTGGGCCGTAAAAAAAATCAGATTTCTCAACTCGAGTTTGAGAAAATATGCGGGGTCACTGACTTTTGTCAGGTATCCATGCAATTTCTGTCCTCTCTGGATTGGAATTTTTTGAGAAATCGCTAATGTCAACTTTTTTAACTGCGCAAACAAACAATATTTTGTCAAAAAAAACTGTCACGGGACCCACCATATTCAGGTTTCCATCCAAACAAACACCACCTTCATCCCTAGTTCTATCCCATGAGTCGTCTAATGTAGGCCCCACACAGGTTTTGTTTTTCTTCTCTTCAATCACTAAAATACAATTTTGAAGGATCACCCTCAAGCAACAAACAGATTAACAAATGAAAAATTAGAGAATTTGAGAGTAGTAACTTATTCTAATTCAATTTTTTATAAGAAAATCATGCAACTTATGTTATTAAATTAGGGCCATGTGCTTAGCTAATTAACTATCCAAAAGTATTAATAAAGAATACAAATAAACCCCGACAACAAAACATTAATGGCTAATTCATCGATCATTAACGTGTGCAAATATTTTAAGAGGAAAACAATAGTGGATTTAACTACACATTTTATTTCTGATCTGAGAAACTTGTTTAAAGAAATTATTTCTCTGTTAAAAGAAGATGGAAATACCCATTATTCATTTAAGATCTATCTTTTAGATATCTTTTATTAAGTATTACACTAGAAACATGTTAAGTTGTATAGCCTAATTATTGCCTTGACAATTTGGAGCCTAATAATTATATTAAAGGTCGATTCGCATAATGACTATGTGTAGTGCGACAAATCATCCAGACAATAATTGAGCTCCACAATTTAACATTAACAACTCCCTCCCACATACCCTTAACCTCTGCTTCAAAAATCAGAGGTCCCTGGCTGTAAAAGAACACCCTGAGCCCCCAACGACTTACTGGTCTCGTCTCACAACACAAAGGATGCATATGCGGGGGAGAAGATCATAGTAAAAGCTTGGTAGAGTTTTTTTTACTCATTGGAATAGCAAAGGAAGAAGTAGGGCGATTGACCACCTGGTCGATCACATGTGCATGACATGTATGTTGGTAGGGGAGATCGCGAAGTTGTGAAACTAGAAACAGGTTAACGGTTGATCACCCGGTCGACCGCTAAGTTGTGAAACTGGAAACAGGTTAACGGTTGACCAGCCGGTCGACCGCTTATGAAGACGACGCAGTCAATCAGTTGATCGACGCGAGAGTTCTGCACATAAGCGGCACAGAAGCAATTGAATTAGCGATCGACTGGGCAGTTGATCGCTAGTATGGAGCTAGTCGACCACCCGGTCGACCGCAAGATGATTTTCTCTGCAATTTGAGTCAGTTTCAAGTTTCCATTTTGAAGAGGATTTTGTATCCGATTTGGTTTCATTCAATTGACTGTCTCCTCTGGCTATATAAGGAGGGTCTCTACACCCCAAATTGAATCGATTGTTTCACAATTGTATTGAGAGTTCTAGGATTTGTTTGCTTGTAAGATTTCTACAGTCTAGTGTATAGTTTCTCTAGTTGATCTTCGATCGGTTTGTACTCTTGTGACTCTATTAGTTAAATAAGATCTTCCCCCTTCTGCCCCGAGGACTTAGGCAAATTACGAAACCTCGTTAATTGGTTGTCCTTGCTTTCTCTTTATTTTGTATTCATGCTATACTTGTTCGTGATTGACTCGGCGTTGGAACGGTGATCTTAGTGATTCACGTGTCATTGGAATTCCTATGGAGGGCACAATAAGTGGTATCAGAGCTTCCCAGGTTCGGCTAGGGATCGTGTGTCGATCCTAAGAACATCGCGGTCTGTTCGGTAGAGATCGATTATCGATCTCGGAGTGGCGTTGGTCTGCTCATGGGATCGTGTGTCAATCTCAGAATATTGTTGGATTGTTTGTTGGGATTGATTTGGTGGAGTAAATAGTTCAAAAACTCGTCTAGGGTTTCACTTTACGGTTAAATTTCAATCTTTATCTATTTGGATATATTTTTGTTGGTTTTCCGCATTGTATTTGGCATTTTTTGGGGAGATATGCTGAGGTTAGTGGTGTCCACGGTGAAGACTGTGAATGTCCACCGACCAAAGATCGATGTGATGAAGATTGATGACACGAACAACTTTGGTATGTGGAGATGTGAGATAATGGATACGCTAAACGTGCAATATTTGAGAAGACACACTGCTTTTGCAAGAGAAACCAGCAGAAAGTTTAGAGAAAGACTGGAACAAGATGAATCAGACAATATGTGGTGTTATTAGGTCTTATTTGACATAAGACATCAAGTATCATCTGATGAATATGACTTTTGTAAGGAAGATTTGTGAGATCCTCGAAAGTAAATATTTGACGAAGAGCATCGATGATCAATTTCATCTGAAAAGGAGGCTTTATCGTTTCTAGTTGAAGAAAAAAATCTCCATTAGTGAGCACATGAATAACTACATGAAGTTTCTTATAGAACTAACTAACATGAATGAGGTGATTAAGGATGAGAACAAGGCGTTCATTCTTTTAAGCACTCTTTTGAATAAAGAGTATGAGACCTTCATTCTAATCTTGATCAATAGTAAGGCTTCATAAAGCTACAATAATTTGTCAGCGGCTCTTATGAATCATGAGGTAAGGAGGAAGGATAAGGAGTCTTCTTTTAATAGCACAACAACATAGGTGTTGATTGCAAGAGGAATTGGTTCCAATCATCGGAAGGGAAGGAGATGTTGGTAAGTCTAAGACTGGTATATACAAATTTGGAAAGAACCAATATGCTTTTTGCAAGAAAGAAAGACAATGAAGATTGATTGTCCAAGACTCAAGAAGGAGAAGGAAGTGAATTCAGAGGCAAACATCGCACAGACGGATGATGATACTGATTCTGACTTTTCAGTGTTGTCATTCTATTACTCTATAGTTTCCTAATCAGAGGAATCTGAGTGAATTTTGTGTATGGGTTCTACCTATCATGTTTGTTCCAAGCGGGAGTGATTACTAGTTTTGAAAAACTAGATTGAGGCTTGGTGTCATTCAGCAAAGATCACACATACCATATTGAAGGGATATGTACAATTCACATCAAGTTGTCTGATGGGATGATAAGAGAGTTAAAGAATGTGAGATATGTTCCTCAGTTAAAAAGAACCTTATCTCAGTTGGAAATTTGGAGGCACAGGGCCTAGAGGGATTCTTGGAGAAGGCGTTCTCAAGATGTCCAATGACTTAGTGGTTGTTCTGAAGGGCATTCGACTTAGCAACTTGTACTACTTGCAGGGTAAAGCAGTGAAATTTGGCGGCTTCAGAAAGTTTGGATAGCAATTCAACCAGGTTATGGCAGATAAGACTCGGACATGATGGTTCAGATTCTTAAAAGTTTTGGTGAAGCAAGGATTATTGGAAGGTGCGTTGACCTACAATTTTAAATTTGATGAATGTTGTGTTCTGGACAAGAAGACGAAGGTGAAATTTTGTACTGTTATTCACCGCTTGGGAGGTCTTCTTGATTGTGTTCACGTTGATATTGGGGTCCTACCAAGACTGCATCTCTTGGAGGTCATTGGTACTTTATCTCTTTTATTGATGATTTATTTAGGCGTTGTTGGATATACCCTATGAGACAAAGGTGTGAAGTCCTAACTTTGTTCGTAAAGTGGAGAATTGATGGAGGAATAGATATGCAGGAAGATCAAGGTTTTTCAATTTGATCCTTTTCAATTTGATCATATTGGAGAGTGTAAGGATTGATTTCTGCTATTTGTCTAGGATAATGGTATTGGTATTCACTTCACAGTTGAAAAACATGGGGTAGCTAAGGGATGAACCGTTTTTTGCTGGAGAAAGTTTATTGTTTGTCTAATGCACAATTAGACAAGTCATTTGGGCTGAGGCTTTGGAATATACTTGTCATCTCATGAATAGATTATCATCGACTGCAATAGAAGGTAAAACTCTATTGGATATTTGATCAGGTGAAACTGCTCAAGGCTATGGTTTGTTGCGGTATTTGGATGTCCGCCTACTTCAATGTCAAAGATGACAAGTCGAATCCGCGAGCAAAGAAGTTTGAATTTTTGAGTGTCAAAAGAAATTTGAAAGGTTACAAGCTGTGGGACTCCAAAAACAAGAAGATCGTGTTGAGCAGGTATGTCACATTTGTTGAGGCTTCTTTGTTGAAGTCTACCATCTCTCTGCAGGTGGAGAGGATGAAGACCAAAGATTTATCACAGCAGATGGAGGTTGATGCTACTCCACCATCTCCAGTTAGTTTAGTATCAATTAGGATCTCACCAGATTTCACACCAAATGGAGATCGTGTAGCCATTTTGGATGCTGGATAGGTTGATTTGATTGCAGTGAAAAGAATCAAGCAGAATTCATAAAAGTGGGATATAAAGAAGTGTGAATCTCAAGTTGGTGAGCTAGTTCAGCTCAAGTTGAAGACTGTTGTTATTCATAACAGTCGTGATGGTAAGATTCATGTAACTCAGCCAGTTGGGTTCGTTGCTGCAAAATCAGTTTCAGTTGGTTAAGCTCGGTAAAGCTCGTTTGGATGCACTACGTGTGGCTTGATCTCTTGGGTAGAGGGTACGTATACAGCTTTAATGGCGTAGCCAGTTCCTGAGATGAGTTAGTTAATTCATGGTGTTTGACTGTGAGGAAGAATATCAGAGTAAAAGTTTAATACAGTTTTTTAACTCAATGGAAGAGCAGAGGAAGAAGCAGGGCGGTCGACCGGCCAGTCGACTAGCTGGTCAACATCATGTGCACGACGTGCACATTGGCAGATGAGGAAATAGGGCGGTCGACTGCTCATTCGACCGGTCGATCGACTGCCCAGTAGATCACATGTGCATGACATGCACATTGGCAGAGGAGAAAACATGGTGGTCGACTCCCCGGTCGATCACCCCAAAATTGTGAAACTGAAAACATGTTGACGATTGACTGATCGGTCAACCGCATATGAAGACAGAAGCAGTCTGTCGACCGAATCGAGAGTTCTGCACAGGAGAGGCACAGAAGCAATTTGAACTAGCAAGACGATTTTTTGCGCAATCTAAGTTGATTTCAAGTTACTATTTTGAAGAGGATTTCGTATCTGATTTGATTTTCTTCAATTGGCTCTCTCCTCTGGCTATATAAGGAGAGTCTCTGCACTCCAAATTGAATCGATTGTTTAACTATTGTATTGAGAGTTCTAGGGTTTGTTTGTTTATGAGAAATTTACGGTGTAGTGCATAGTTTCTCTATTTGAATCTTTAGATTACGTTGTTACTCTTATAACTCTGTTGGTTGAATAAAGTCTTCTCCCTTCTGCCCTGAGAATGTAGGAAAATTACAGAATCTCATTAAATTGGTTGTTCTTTCTTCTCTTTTATTTTATGTTCGTGTTATATTTGTTTGTGATCAATTCGGTATTGGAATGCTGATTTGGTGATTGACGTGTTACTGGAATTCCTCTGGAGGGCGCAACAACAGACACTGTTGCCTCATCTGGATTCACCACCGAGCCATCAAAATTAATTTTAATCACCCCCGATGGAGGCTTAATCCAACCAACCCTACGCTCGATTGAAACCCCCACATCAGTGTGAAATAAAAACCCATAAGCTTCCATATATACTCTTATCTTGTAGATGCATATTAGGTTCATCATGAACAAACCATTTCTCTCTAGATTGTTGTAAAGCTCTCCGTGCTGCCTCCTTGATTCGAAACAGTATCTTGAAAACAAGTTGAATTCCTATATTCCCAAAGCTTCCACCCAGTATACAGAAGCATTGTTCGCATGTACTCTCTTAAATACCCACTGCCGAGCAAACTACCCTCCAACAATAGCCATTAATCATAAACTATAAAAGGTGCATTGTAATGGTCCTAGTGATATTAGTCACCGATCCATTTAATAATATCTGATTTTTTACTAAATTTTGATAGCATCTCTTCTGTAATTACTACACTGCACTGTTACAATTATATAATTTCAGCCAACAATCGACCAACTTATCACATCCTCGAGATCACAGTCTCAGTTATCAATAATCATAATGTACATAATCTCGAGAGTACTCCTCTCAGCATCCTCAATCCAATCACAAAAAACATCTTCATCACCAACATAAAATAATACCTACAATCACGCATATATTTTCATATATATATATATATATATATATATATATATATTATATATATATATATATACTATATATATATATATATATATATATATAGAGAGAGAGAGAGAGAGAGAGAACCAAACTATCTAACTCAGAAGTCTAACACATATTACATAGCACACATTGTTAGATCTACATTTATTCCATACAAGATCTACACATATACTGTAAGTCTCTTTATCATGATCAAAGGGAAGTAGGGTTTTAGGCATACCTGATTCCATCACGAAAAGGATGCCGAAGATTGCACGATCTCGAGGACGCCAGAGTTGAGTTGAGGGAGAGGATTCTTCTCTCCAGCCACCAAGTTCTCTTCTTTATCCTTAGAGGAGATGAGAGGCCTCGAAGAGAGAGATGGTTATTGTTGGTGGAGAGGGAATCCTACTCATGATATATATAGCATCGAGAAATCCTAGTTCAACTCATCATAGATCTAGGCCCTTGATTTATAACACGAGTTCCACACGTGTGGATGAGTCCCACATTTTAATTTAAATACACTCATGGCTAAGTGTAATTGAAAACGTGTCTAGACCCAAACCATTTAGGTTTGATCAATTCTTTATTGGGTCAAACAACATAAGTTAAGTGGGCGGGTGCAAATATCCAATTGACTTGATTAGGCCCAAAATAAATTAGACTTTAAAACAAAAATAAGTCTAACAATCTCCCACTTGGGCCAAGCAAGTCATACTGAATAGATATTATGCATAAGTTTATGATGTCAAAACTTTAACCGCCAACAAACCATGTTTCAGAACAATCTGATCCATTAAGTTTCCTGCCACCGAACATGGCGATCGTTACCTTCTGTATAATCGAGGTAGGACCTTCCACATCACAAGTTTCAGAACCCCTAACGACATAGATCAAATGTGGACGTGTGGCATGGAAATGTCCTCTGATCAAATAAGGCACAATCCTAACTGGCTTCCACTTTATGACTCCAACAAGTCTAGCCTTATGACTCCAACGAGTCTAACTTTATGACTCCAACGAGTCTAACTGCTAATTCAACAAACTCAAATGCGCAAAAGTAAACTTTAAGAAAAGCAGTTATAAATTTATTTATCAGAATCAACAAATATCCATAAAGTGCACTTAGAAATAATGTCTGTTACATAAAATTATCCACTCCCACAAAATCAAAATATCATAATGACTAGTCATCCTCATATGAGCAATATGTTCTAAGAAGACTTTAGGTGAAAGTCTTTTAATGAGTGGATTTGTAATATTAAGAATAGTGTCATCACTATCAACAGAAAAATATGATTCCGAACTTTATCATTGATGATAAGAAACTTGATATCGATATGCTTCGACTTTGCTGAACTCTTGTCACTATTGCAGTAGAGCTTTATAGCTCTTATTGTCATAGTGTAGCTGTTAATGGCCTCTCGACTAAATCCACCATCTTCCTACAATAAGGAAAATGTAAAATGAGTGAATTTCCTATTGCCGATACATCCAGCATAATCTGAATCTGTGTATCTAATCAGCTGCAACTGATCAGATTTCATGTAGTCTTCTATGGATATCGCATTACCTTCTTCGCAGTATTCTAGAGATCAATCCCATGATTGATCAAGTATCTGCCAAGTTTCTCAATGGTATATGCTATGTCTAGATGGGTACAAACTTGAACATACATCAGACTTCCAATCGCCGATACATATGGAATGTCTTTCATTTGCTCTTTCTGAAGGTCGTTCTTGAGACATTAGAGTAAACTCAACTTATCTCCCTTAGAGCAATTCTTCATGACACATCTATCTAGCATCTTATCGATATAGGCCTTTTGTGATAAACCTAATATTCCACGTGTCCTGTCACGTTGAATCTGGATGCCTATCACAAAAGAAGCTTCTCCAAGATCTTTCATCTCAAAGTTCTTTGAGAGAAAACTCTTGGTGTTAAGTAAAAGAACCATATCGTTACTTGCTAGTAGAATGTCAACCACATATAGCACAAGAAATATAAGTCTACTCTCTTTAAATTTATGATAAATGTATTGATCATCTACAATCTCCTTAAAACTAAAATCGAATATTACATGATCAAATTTCAAATACCATTGATGGAATGCTTGATTTAGACCATAAATGGATTTCTTTATTTGCAAACCAAATATTATGAAACTTTCACTTTAAAATTTTTGGGTTGCACCATACAGATTTCTTCCTCAATGCTACCATTAAGAAAAGCAATTTTAACATCCATTTGGTATAACTCTAGGTCAAAGTGAGCCACCAGTGCCATAATAATCCTAAAAGAATGTTTCATGAAAACCAGGGAGAAAGTCTTCTTATAGTCAATGCCCTCTCTTTGAGTGAATCCCTTTATGACAAGATGTGCCTATACCTTTCGACATTACCTTTCGCATCCCACTTGATTTTGAATACTCATTTACAACCAATTGGTTTCTTTCCTTCAGTCAACTCTACTAAATCCCAACATCATTGTCCTTTATGGATTTAACTCATCTTTCATGGCATTTGACCACTTACTGGAGTGAATATTGAGTTTGGCCTCATTTAAGGATGTGGGGTCTTCCTCTAATGTCAAACTCATGCTATTGGAGATAAACTATATAGTCATTTGCAATGACTGATCTCCTCTCCCTAGTTGATCCCTTAGGCACTTGTGCTTGAGAATTTTCAGTTTCTACCTCTCCAGTATGATCTACTTCAGGATGCACTGTATATGTATCTTGTAAGGATGCAACTGTATTTTCATCTTGAAGTGGAACAACTACTTTATCATTTGAAACAATTTGTCATGGGTATAATAATATGTTCTTTCTTAAATATGAAATCCTTATGTAGTTGACTCCCACTGTTCTGAATATCCTCAAAAAAATTTAGCAATCCGTCTTTATATTCTTAGTGGAGGAATAATAAAACTTAAAGCCTTTATACCTCTCAAATTTAATTTGACCACTACTCTTAAATTTAATTCAAGAATGCAATCCCAGCACACCATTTGCGTGCACACATTGCCAAAGGGCCGTACTCCACACATGTGATCTTTAAGGCGTGTGTGGCCGAACAAAAAATCAGATTTCTCAACTCGAACTTGAGAAAATATGCGTGGTCACTGACTTTTGTGAGGTATCCATGCAATTTCCGTCCTCTCTAGATTGGAATTTTTTGAGAAATCGCTAATGTTTTGACTGCGCGCAAACAAACAATATTTTGTCAAAAAAAAAAATGTCACGGGACCCACCATATTCAGGTTTCCATCCAAACAAACACCACCTTCATCTCTTGTTCTATCCCACGAGTCGTCTAATGTAGGCCCCACACAGGTTTTGTTTTCTTCTCTTCAATCACTAAAATACAATTTTGAAGGATCACCCTCAAGCAACAAAACAGATTAACAAATGAAAAATTAGAGAATTTGAGAGTAGTTACTTATTCTAATTCAATTTTTTATAAGAAATCATGCAACTTCTGTTATTAAATTAGGGCCATGTGCTTAACTAATTAACTATCCAAAAGTATTAATAAAGAATACATATAAACCCCGACAACAAAACATTAATGGCTAAATCATCGGATCATTAACGTGTGCAAATATTTTAAGAGGAAAACAATAGTGGATTTAACTACACATTTTATTTCTGATCTGAGAAACTTGTTTAAAGAAATTATTTCTCTGTTAAAAGAAGATGGAAATACCCATTATTCATTTAAGATCTATCTTTTAGATATCTTTTATTAAGTATTACACTAGAAATATGTTAAGTTGTGTAGCCTAATTATTGTCTTGACAATTTGGAGCCTAATAATTGTATTAAAGGTCGATTTGTGTAATGACTCTGTGTAGTGCGACAAATCATCAAGACAATAATTAAGCTCCACAATTTAACATTAACAACTCCCTCCCACATACCTCTAACCTCTGCTTCAAAAATCAGAGGTCCCTGGCTGTAAACGAACACCCTGAGCCCCCAACGACTTCCTGGTCTCGTCTCGCAACACAAAGGATGCATATGCGGGGGAGAAGATGATAGTAAAAGCTTGGTAGAGTTTTTTTAACTCATTGGAATAGCAAAGGAAAAAGTAGGGCGATTGACCACCTGGTCGATCACACGTGCATGACATGTACGTTGGTAGGGGAGACCGCGAAGTTTGTGAACTGGAAACAGGTTAAGCGTTGACCAGCCGGTCGACCACTTATGAAGACGAAGCAGTCAATCGGTTGTTCGATCCGAGAGTTCTGCACATGAGCGGCACAGAAGCAATTGAATTAGCGATCGACTGGGCGATTGACCGCTAGTATGGAGCTGGTTGACCACCTGGTCGACCGCAAGATGATTTTCTCTGCAATTTGAGTCAGTTTCAAGTTTCCATTTTGAAGAGAATTTTGTATCCGATTTGGTTTCATTCAATTGACTGTCTCCTCTGGCTATATAAGGAGGGTCTCTACACCCCAAAATGAATCGATTGTTTCACAATTGTATTGAGAGTTCTAGGATTTGTTTGTTTGTAAGATTTCTACAGTCTAGTGCGTAGTTTCTCTAGTTGATCTTCGGATCATTTGTAACTCTTGTAACTCTAATTGTTAAATAATCTTCTCTCTCTTCTGCCTCGAGGACTTAGGCAAATTACGAAACCTTGTTAATTGGTTGTCCTTGCTTTCTCTTTTATTTTATGTTCATGCTATTCTTGTTCGTGATTGACTCGGTGTTAGAATGGTGATCTTAGTGATTCGCGTGTTATTGGAATTCCTATGGAGGGCACAATAAGTGGTATCAGAGCTTCCCAGGTTCGGCTAGGGATCGTGTGTCGATCCTAAGAACATCGCGGTCTGTTCGGCAGAGATCGATTGTCGATCTCGGAGTGGCGTTGGTCTGCTCATGGGATCGTGTGTCAATCTCAGAATATTGTTAGATTATTTGTTGGGATCGATTTGGTGGAGTAAATAGCTCGTAAACTCGTCTAGGGTTTCACTTTACGGTTAAATTTCAATCTTTATCTATTTGGATATATTTTTGTTGGTTTTTCGCATTGTATTTGGCATTTTTTGGGGGAGATATGCTGAGGTTAATCAGTCCACGGTGAAGACTGTGAATGTCCACCGACCAAAGATCGATGTGGTAAAGATTGATGGCACGACAACTTTGGTATGTGGAGATGCGAGATAATGGATACACTAAACGTGCAATATTTGAAAGACACACTGCTTTTACAAGAGAAACCAGCAGAGAGTTTAGAGAAAGACTGGAACAAGATGAATCAGACATATGTGGTGTCATTAGGTCTTATTTGACATAAGATATCAAGTATCATCTAATGAATATGACTTTTGCAAGGAAGATTTGTGAGATCCTCGAAAGTAAATATTTGACGAAGAGCATCGATGATCAATTTTATCTGAAAAGGAGGCTTTATCGCTTCCAGTTGAAGAAAAAAATCTCCATTAGTGAGCACATGAATAACTACATGAAGTTTCTTATAGAACTAACTAACATGAATGAGGTGATTAAGGATGAGAACAAGGCGTTGATTCTTTTAAGCTCTCTTTTGAATAAAGAGTATGAGACCTTCATTCTAATCTTGATCAATAGTAAGGCTTCATAAAGCTACAATAATTTGTCAGCTGTTCTTGTGAAACACGAGGTAAGGAGAAAGGATAAGGAGTCTTCTTTTAATAGCACAATAACATAGGTGTTGATTGCAAGAGGAATTGGTTCCAACCATCGGAAGGGTAAGGGAGATGTTGGTAAGTCTAAGATTGGTATATACAAATTGGGAAAGAACCAATATGCTTTCTCTAAGAAAGAAAGCCATTGGAAGATTGATTGTCCAAGACTCAAGAAGGAGAAGGAAGTGAAATCAGAGGCAAACATCGCACGGACGGATGATGATACTGATTCTAACTTTTCAGTGTTGTCTTTCTGTTACTCTATAGTTTCCTAATCAGAGGAATCTGAGTGGATTTTGTGTCTGGGTGCTACCTATCATGTTTGTTCCAAGCGGGTGTGGTTACTAGTTTTGAAAAACTAGATTGAGGCTTGGTGTCATTCAGCAAAGAACACACATACCATATTGAAGGGATATGTACAATTCACATCAAGTTGTCTGATGGGATGATAAGAGAGTTAAAGAATGTGAGATATGTTCCTCAGTTAAAAAAGAACCTTATCTCAGTTGGAAATTTGGAGGCACAGGGCCTGAGAGGGATTCTTAGAGAAGGCGTTCTCAAGATGTCCAATGACTTAGTGGTTGTTCTGAAGGGCATTGGACTTAGCAACTTGTTCTACTTGCAGGGTAAAGCAGTGAAATTTGGCGGCTTCAGAAAGTTTGGATAGCAATTCAACCAGGTTATGGCAGATAAGGCTTGGACATGATGGTTCGAATTCTTTGAAAGCTTTGGTGAAGCAAGGATTATTGGAAGGTGCGTTGACCTACAATTTCAAATTTGATGAATGTTGTGTTCTAGACAAGAAGACGAAGGTGAAATTTTGTACCGTTATTCACTGCTTGGGAGGTCTTCTTGATTGTGTTCACGTTGATATTTGGTGTCCTACCAAGACTGCATCTCTTGGAGATCATTGGTACTTTATCTCTTTTGTTGATGATTTATTTAGGCGTTGTTGGGTATACCCTATGAGACAAAGGTGTGAAGTCCTAAATTTGTTCGTAAAGTGGAGAATTGATGGAGGAATAGATATGCAGGAAGATCAAGGTTTTCAATTTGATCCTTTTCAATTTGATCATATTGGAGAGTGTAAGATTGATTTCTGCTATTTGTCTAGGATAATGGTATTGGTCTTCACTTCACAGTTGAAAAACATGGGGTGGCTAAAGGGATGAACCGTTTTTTGCTAGAGAAAGTTTATTGTTTGTCTAATGCACAATTAGACAAGTCTTTAGGATGTGGCTTTGGAATATACTAGTCATCTCATGAATAGATTATCATCGACTGCAATAGAAGGTAAAACTCTATTAGATATTTGATCAGGTGAAGCTGCTCAAGGCTATGGTTTGTTGCGATATTTGGATGTCCGCCTACTTCAATATCAAGATGACAAGTTGAATCCGCGAGCAAAGAAGCTTGAATTTTTGAGTGTCAAAGAAATTTGAAAGGTTACAAGTTGTGGGACTCCAAAAACAGAAGATCGTGTTGAGCAGCTATGTCACATTTGTTGAGGCTTTATTGTTGAAGCCTACCATCTCTCTGCAGGTACAGAGGTTGAAGATCAAAGATTTATCGCAGCAGGTGGAGGTTGATGCTACTCCATCATCTCCAGTTAGTTTAGTATCAATTAGGATCTCACCAGATTTCACACCAAATGGTGATCGTGTAGCCATTTTAGATGCTAGACAGGTTGATTTGATTGCAGTGAAAAGAAGTAAGCAGAATTCATAAAAGTGGGATATAAAGAAGTGTGAATCTCAATTTGGTGAGCTAGTTCAACTCAAGTTGAAGACTGTTGTTCTTCATGACAGTCGTGATGGTGAGATCCATATAACTCAGCCAGTTGGGTTCGTTGCTGCAAAATAAGTTTTAGTTAATTAAGCTCAGTAAAGCTCGTTTGGATGCACTACGTGTGGCTTGATCCCTTGGGCAGGGGGTACGTATGCAACTTTAATGGTGTAGCCAGTTCCTGAGCTAAAGTTAGTAATTCGTGGTGTTTGACTGTGAGGAAGATTATCAGAGTAAAAGTTTAATATAGTTTTTTAACTCAATGGAAGAGCAGAGGAAGAAGCAGGGCGGTCGACCGGCCAGTCGACTAGCTGGTCAACATCATGTGCACGACGTGCACATTGGCAGATGAGGAAATAGGGCGGTGACTACTCATTCGACCGGCCGATCGACTGCCCAGTAGATCACATATGCATGACATGCACATTGGCAGAGGAGAAAACAGGTGGTCAACTGCCCGGTCGATCAGCCCAAAGTTGTGAAACTGAAAACATGTTGACGATTGACTGATCGATCGACCGCATATGAAGACAGAAACAGTCGGTCGACCGACTCGAGAGTTCTGCACAGGAGAGGCACAGAAGCAATTTGAACTAGCAAGATGATTTTTTGAGCAATCTAAGTTGATTTCAAGTTACTATTTTGAAGAGGATTTCGTATCTGATTTGGTTTTCTTCAATTGGCTCTCTCATCTGGCTATATAAGGAGAGTCTCTGCACTCCAAATTGAATCGATTGTTTAACTATTGTATTGAGAGTTCTAGGGTTTGTTTCTTTGTGAGAATTTACGGTGTAGTGCATAGTTTCTCTATTTGAATCTTTAGATCACGTTATAACTCTTATAACTCTGTTGGTTAAATAAAGTCTTCTCCCTTCTGTCCTGAGGATGTAGGAAAATTACAGAATCTCATTAACTTGGTTGTTCTTACTTTCTCTTTTATTTTATGTTCGTGCTATATTTGTTTGTGATCGATTCGGTATTGGAATGCTGATTTGGTGATTGATGTGTTAGTGGAATTCCTCTGGAGGGTGCAACAACAGACACTGTTGCCTCATCTGGATTCACCACCGAGCCATCAAAATTAATTTTAATCACCCCCAATGAAGGCTTAATCCAACCAACCCTATGCTCGATTGAAACCCCCACATCAGTGTGAAATAAAACCCCATAAGCTTCCCATATACTCTTATCTTGTAGATGCATATTAGGTTCATCATGAACAAACCATTTCTCTCTAGATTGTTGTAAAGCTCGTGCTGCCTCCTTGATTCGAAACAGTATCTTGAAAACAAGTTGAATTCCTATATTCCCAAAGCTTCCACCGGTATACAGAAGCGTTGTTCGCATGTACTCTCTTAAATACCCACTACCGAGAAAACAACCCTCCAACAATAGCCATTAATCATAAACTATAAAAGATTGTAATGGTCCTAGTGATATCAGTCGCCGATCCATTTAATAATATCTGAATTTTTACTACATTTTGATAGCATCTCTTCTGTAATTACTTCATGCCCTATTACAATTATATAATTTCAGCCAACAATCGACCAGCTTATCACATCCTCGAGATGACAATCTTAGTTATCAATAATCATAATGTACATAATCTCGAGAGTACTCCTCTCAGCATCCTCAATCCAATCACAAAAAACATCTTCATCACCAAACATAAAATAATACCTACAATCACGCATATATTTTCATATATATATATATATATATATATATATATATATATATATATATATATATATATATATATATATATATATATATATATATATGTAATATATATATACACAGAAACCAAACTATCTAACTCACAAGTCTAACGCATATTACATAGCACACATTGTTAGATCTACATTTATTCCATACAAGATCTACACATATATTGTAAGTCTCTTTATCATGATCAAAGGGAAGTAGGGTTTTAGGCATACCTGATTCCATCACGAAAAGGATGCCGGAGATTGCACGATCTCGAGGATGCCAGAATTGAGTTGAAAGAGAGGATTCTTCTCTCCAGCCACCAAGTTCTCTTCTTTATCCTTAGAGAGATAAGAGGCCTCCAAGAGAGAGATGGTTATTGTTGGTGGAGAGGGAATCCTACTCATGATATATATAGCATCAAGAAACTCTAGTTCAACTCATCATAGATCTAGGCCCTTGATTTATAACACGAGTTCCATACGTGTAGATGAGTCTCACATTTTAATTTAATACACTTATGGCTAAGTGTAATTGAAAACGTGTCTAGACCCAAACTATTTAGGTTTGATCAATTCTTTATTGAGTCAAACAATATAGGTTAAGTGGGCGGGTGCAAATATCCAATTGATTTGATTAGGCCCAAAATAATTAGACTTTAAAATAAAAATAAGTCTAACAATCTTCACTTGGGCCAAGTAAGTCATACTGAATAGATATTATGCATAACTTTATGATGTCAAAACTTTAACCGCCAACAAACCATGTGTCAGAACAATCTGGTCCATTAAGTGTCCTGCCACCGACCATGGCGATCGTTACCTTCTGTATAATCGAGGTAAGACCTTCCACAGCATAAGTTTCAGAACCCCTAACGACATAGATCAAATGTGGACGTGTGGCATGAAAATGTCCTCTGATCAAATAAAGCACAATTCCAACTGGATTCCACTTTAGACTGCAACAAGTCTAGCCTTATGACTCCAATGAGTCTAACTTTATGACTCTAACGAGTCTAATTGCAAATTCAACAAACTCAAATACGCAAAAGTAAACTTTAAGAAAAGCAGTTATAAATTTATTTATCAGAATCAATAAATATCCATAAAGTGTACTTAGAAATAATGTCTGTTACATAATTATCCACTTCCACAAAATCAGGATATCATAATGACTAGTCAGCCCCATATGAATAATATGCTCTAAGAAGACTTTAGGTGAAAGTCCTTTAATGAGTGGATCTGTAATGTTAAGAATAGTCTCATCACTATCAACAGACAAAATATGATTCCGAACTTTATCATTGATGATAAGAAACTTGATGTCGATATGTTTCGGCTTTGCTGAACTCTTGTCACTATTGCAGTAGAGCTTTATAGCTTTTATTGTCATAGTGTAGTTGTAATGGCCTCTCGACTAAATCCACCATCTTCCTACAATAAGGAAAATGTAAAATGAAGTAGATTTCCTATTGTTGATACATCCAGCATAATCTGAATCTATGTGTCCAATCAGCTGCAACTGATCAGATTTCATGTAGTCTTCTATGGATATCGCATTACCTTCTTCGCAGTCTTCTAGAGATCAATCCCATGATTGATCAAGTATCTGTCAAGTTTCTCAACGGTATATGCTATGTCTGGATGGGTACAAACTTGAACATACATCAGACTTCCAATCGCCGATGCATATGGAAGTCTTTCATTTGCTCTTTCTGAAGGTCATTCTTGAGACATTAGAGTAAACTCAACTTATCTCCCTTAGAGCTATTCTTCATGCCACATCTATCTAATACCTTATCGATATAGACCTTTTGTGATAAACCTAATATTCCATGTGTCCTGTCACGTTGAATCTGGATGCCTATCACAAAAGAAGCTTCTCTAAGATCTTTCATCTCAAAGTTTTTTGAGAGAAAACTCTTGGTGTCAAGTAAAATAACCATATCGTTACTTTTTAGTAGAATGTCATCCACATATAGCACATGAAATATAAGTCTACTCTATTTAAATTTATGGTAAATGTATTGATTATCTACAATCTCCTTAAAACCAAAATCGGATATTACACGATCAAATTTCAAATACCATTGACGGAATGCTTGATTTAGACCATAAATGGATTTCTTTATTTGCAAACCAAATATTATGAAACTTTCACTTTAAAATTTTTAGGTTGCACCATACAGATTTCTTCCTCAATGCTACCACTAAGAAAAGCAATTTTAAACGTCCATTTGGTATAACTCTAGGTCAAAGTGAGCCACCAGTGCCATAATAATCCTAAAAGAATGTTTCATGAAAACCAGGGAGAAAGTCTCTTTATAGTCAATACCCTCTCTTTCAGTGAATCCCTTTATGACAAGATGTGTCTTATACCTTTCGACATTACCTTTTGCATCCCGCTTGGTTTGAAAACTCATTTACAACTTATTGGTTTCTTTCCTTCAGGCAACTCTACTAAATCCCAAACATCATTGTCCTTTATGAATTTTAACTTATCTTTCATGGCATTTGACCACTTACTGGAGTGAATGTTGTGTTTGCCTCATTTAAGGATGCGGGGTCATTCTCTAATGTCAAACTCATGCTATTGGAGATAAACTATATAGTCATTTGCAATGATTGATCTCCTCTCCCTAGTTGATCTCTTAGGCACTTGTGGTTGAGAATTTTCAGTTTCTACCTCTCCAGCATGATCTACTTCAGGATGTACTGTATATGTAGCTTGTAAGGATGTAACTGTATTTTCATCTTGAAGTGGAACAACTACTTTATCATTTGAAACAATTTGTCATGGGTATAACAATATGTTCTTTCTTAAATATGAAATCCTTATGAAATTGACTCCCACTGTTCTGAATATCCTCAAAAAGATTTAGCAATCCGTCTTTATATTCTTAGTGGAGGAATAATAAAACTTAAAGCATTTATACCTCTCAGAGTACCTTACGAATAAACAACCAACTGTCCTTGAGTCCAACTTCTTCTCATATGGTACATATGGCCGAGCTTCTGATGGACAACCCCAAACATATAGATGCCTAATACGAAGAGATTTCCCAGTCCATAACTCATATAGGGTTTTAGTTATGTTTTACTAGGTACTCTATTAAGGAGATGACAACCATCTTTAAGGCTTCACTATATAATGACTTTGGTAGAGTAGTGTAAGCTATCATACTGCTAACCATGTCCTTTAGTGTGTGATTTTATCTCTCAGCAATACCATTTGACGAGGTGTCCCTGATATGGTACACTAATCGACAATACCACTCTTTCAAAAATTGACAAATGGTTCTGGACATCTACCTGATCTGTCGTATCTGTCGTAGTACTCACTACCACGATCAGATCTAACAGCTTTAATCTTTCTATTCAGTTAATTTTTCAACTTCAGCTTTATAGATTTTAAGCATGTCCAGTGATTGGGATTTCTCATGGAATAAGTATTAGGTACCCATAACGAGAGTAATTATCTGTAAAAGTGATGAAATATTCCTGACCATTCCAAGAAGCTGTAGGGAATAGACCACAGATGTCTGTATACACCAAATTAAGACACCTGAACTTCGTCTAGTACCAAATTTTCTAATGTTTCTTTAATTAATTTTCGCTTAATGCCTAAGCTATTCACATATAGAGATTTAGTATATAAAGCATGAAGTTTCAATTTATATAGCCATCAATCAGAATTCTAGTACCAACAACTTTAGATTTGAAAAGTAAACTATGCATTTCATTATCAAGAGTGACAGTAAAACTAGATCTGTCTAACAAATGAAATAGAAATATGATTCCGCCTAAAAGGACGGTACATATGAAGTCTCATCCAAATCTAAAACAAAAAACCAGAATCTAATTTAAGCCTACAAACTCCAACAACTTTAATTGCAACTTTATTTTCATCACCCATGTATACGTATCGCTGAGCTGGGCCTGGCCTCCTTTGGGTTTGGAAGTTTCACATTGAATCACTTATGTGAGTTATCATCAATCTTGTATCAAGTGGCACTAAAGCTAAATTAATTTCAGAACAAATAAATATGAGATATACCCGATAAATAGCCAGTTTTGATACTTTATGTATTCCCACTTGAGGCGGCTTACTTTCTTACAGAAGAAGCATGCAATGACCTTAGGCTACTTTTTTCTGCACTTTTACCACTTAGGATCAACCACTGTAGTGGTGTTTATGTTCCTCCCTTTAGTTTCACTTTTCCTTTTCTTATTAGAAGTTTACCCTGGATGCTAAGTGAGCACTGACTTTATCGGTATAGAACCCCTAATAGTTATAGGAATACTGTACTTTATGACCATTAGACACATCTTGTAAGATCTCTCCATGTTACCATATTACCTTTTCTATACTGAACTTTTATTAGTGATAGTAGAGATCCATCAATCTTTAAGGTGTAATCTAGGTGCATGAATTCAAGAACGATCATTTACGTAGTCTTACCACTTCTTAAAGTTTGTACCATTCAATTTAAACTACATAAGTGTACAATTTCTCATCAGTTTAACATAAACATTGAATTTAATAAAATTCTACTATAATAGCCATAAAAAAATGAATTTTAGAAAATGCAACTAGTTTAACCGATAGAGCTACCGGTTAAACTTTCAGAACAAGTTGTATCTCTATATGTCAATACTATACTGGCCCAATATAGATATCCTAAAGTCTAGTTCCTATGTAAGAGAACAGCCTTCCTTTGGGCCGACTGTCACTTTTATAGGATTGGTCCCAAAGTTTAAGTAATCTATATTGGTCATATAATATATGTAATAACCCGGCCATAATGACAACCTTCCTTTGGGCTGATTGCTATACGCATGGGCCAAACAAATTTATGCATCTGGATTCTTGTTCCGCCATCGGACTAGTTGATGAGGGTAATGCAATATGGGCCTATAGTGTGACAACCTTCCTTTGGACTGATTATCACACACCAAGGTTCTTCCACTTGCATTATCCACATCAAGTATTTGAAGCCGTAAATAATTCGGCCAAACAATAGTCTTCCTTTGGGCCGGCTATTGTCCGCATGAACTAAAAAAAGCTCTTTTATAAATTCTTTAACTTGAACATGTATATATTTTTATCTGCTTGTTACCATCTATAGTAAGCATCAATATTCATTATGCCAGACAATATAAGCAATTATATAAATATTAATGAAGCGGAAGCATGTAAGGGTACACATAACCAAGATAAATAAAAAATCAATGCCTTTTTTATATTAACTAACTACTGTTTTGTCATGTATAGTTCCTGTAATATTGTAGTGCTCGTCAAGAGTTTCGAACAGCTATTTACATGCCCAAAATAGATATCATATGGGCCCGTAACGACTAATTGAAGTTTCTATTGGCAAAATGGGTCTGCAGTGCTTATCGGTCTAAATCAAACCCGACCCGCAATGGTAAAGTTATTGGTTTCCTTTCTTATTGGGCCAGGTTTAAATAAACTGGATAAAACCCAATTAACTTTAATGTGAGAGCAACTAAGAATAGATTAAATGAGTTTCCCTATTATATTTAAATTTTGTTTCTATATCAAAAAATTCAATCCTAATCAATCTCACAATCCCAATTAAGGAAACCCTAACTCCCAAGAAAAAAAATTTCGTGTTGCCACTGGCGCCCTGCATGAGGCGCCCACTGCATGCAGGTGCCCTTGCAGGCACCTGCTCTGTATTCCTTTTTCTTTTTTTTTTTTTGATACTTAAGGCCTGCCATGCATGCAGGGGCTCCCCTGCATGCATCCGTCCAGCCACAAATTTTTTTTAAAAGAATAAAAAATATAACAACACATTTAATTCATAATATATATATATATATATATATATATATATATATATATATATATATATATATATATATATATACATGAATCTAACTTAAATCATCTCCAATTTAATTCAATTATTTGAGACACAAAAAAAATATCTTTATTGAATTAGATCAAGAGATCGATTGTAACTTTGATAGATCGAGATCAACAATTTACTTTGTATCCCGATGATCCAATAAAGAGGAGGCTCTGATGCCAATTGTTAGATCTACATTTATTCCATACAAGATCTACACATATACTATAAATCTCTTTATCATGATCAAAAGGAAGTAGGGTTTTAGGCATACCTGATTCCATCACGAAAAGGATGCCGAAGATTGCACGATCTCGAGGACGCCAGAGTTGAGTTGAGGGAGAGGATTCTTCTCTCCAGCCACCAAGTTCTCTTTTTTATCCTTAGAGGAGATGAGAGGCCTCCAAGAGAGAGATGGTTATTGTTGATTAAGAGGGAATCCTACTCATGATATATATAGCATCAAGAAATCCTAGTTCAACTCATCATAGATCTAGGCCCTTTGATTTATAACACGAGTTCCACACGTGTAGATGAGTCCCACATTTTAGTTTAAATACACTCATGGCTAAGTGTAACTGAAAACATATTTAGACCCAAACCATTTAGTTTTGATCAATTCTTTTATTGGGTCAAACAACATAGGTTAAGTGAGCGGGTGCAAATATCCATTAACTTGATTAGGCCCAAAATAAATTAGACTTTAAAACAAAAATATGTCTAACACACATATCATATTTGATGTTTTATAAATACAAGCATGAAACTATTTATAGGTGACAAAGTTTCACATGATTTTGATTCTTTATTAATTCCAAATAGAAATGCCTACATAGCTTTAAGCTGGGTCTTTGCCCTTATCGCGATCTGAAATTGCTGTTAATATAAAAATGTGAGCTCGACAGCCCAGTGAGTAAAGTCATGAAAGAAATCCAAGGAGTGATATACATATAACAATACGAAGCATGATTTGTGCACCAGGTAATTAACATGATATAGATTGGACAAGATAAAGAAGAGCTCGATGATGCAAT